>OY731403.1:93012504-93142245 GCA_963425845.1 Sphenostylis stenocarpa | reverse complement strand
TTCGCCCTGGAACTTTGGGATCGCCATTATGGGTTCGGATTCAACCAGAACGCGTTTTCCCACATTGTGGCCATTATTCGGGCAAGGCCAACTGGTTCATAGGTACCCAATGCAATTTGAGCAAAGGCTAAAACCCCTGGGGTTTGGGACGAGTCGTCCCCAAGTTTGGACGCGCGTCCATCACGGGAGGTTCGGACGGCCGTCCGGGCTCTCGACAATGGTTTTCTTGGAGGCATTGTTTAGTCAGGTTTTAGCATTCCTGGGACCAGGAAGCTTTCCTTTCCTTTTTCGGACGTAGATTGATGCCGGATGTGTGTCCGTTGAAGCTTTATCTTCATGTAGGAAGTCTTCTTGGCCTTTATTAAAGTGCTCCGGGCGAGCTTTATCTGCGTGTAGGAAGTCTCCTTTGCCTTTATTGTGTGGATGGGTGACCTCAGTCTTATCTGAGAAGTCTTCTTATCTTTTATTTGGGAAGCCGGGTGATCTTTGTCTTTGTGTAGGAAGTCTCTTTTGGCTTTTATTGTGTGAATGGGTGAGCTCCGTCTTGTTGCAGGAGGTCCTTATCGTTTTTGGGAAGCCAGATGAACTCCATCTTCGGGTGAAGTTCCTCTAGCTTTTATTTTGGGAGGCCGGGCAAAATTAGGGGTCTACAGCTGATCCTCCGGATGATAAATATTTTGGTAGGTACCAACCCCTATCTGGTTTGAGCCTCCTTTTATAAAGCCCTGGTGAGTACTTACCCTCACCTGGTATAAGTCTGTATTTTACTAGACTTTTGTGAGTACCTACCCCCACTAGGTATGAACCTTGTTTTACAAGGTTTTGGTGAGTACCTATCCTCACCCGGTATGAGTTTGCATTTTGCTAAACTCTTGTGGGTACTTACTTCTGAGGTGCTCAACACTGAACTATCCTCTAATAGAAGTAAGGTCTTAGCAACCCATTTTTTTTGTAATGCTTCAGGCGCGTATTTTTTACTCTACCCGAGGCATTTTGCTAAGTTTTGATGAGTACCTACCCTCATCTGGTATAAACCTTATTTTATAAGGTTTTGGTGGGTTTATTCTTCCACCTGGTACGAATCTGCATTTTTGCTAGATTCTAGTGGTTTTTTACACCTCCACTTGGTGTGAACCCGCATATTGACTAGGTTCTAGTGGATTTTACACCCTCACTGGGTGCGAACCTGCATATTGACTAGGTCCTAATGGATTTTACACCCCCATTGGGTGCGAACCTGCATATTGACTAGGTTCTAATGGATTTTACACCCCCATTGGGTGCGAACCTGCATATTGGCTCGGGTTCTAGTGGTTTTTACACCCCCATTGGGTGCGAACCTGCATATTGGCTCGGGTTCTAGTGGTTTTTACACCCCCATTGGGTGCGAACCTGCATATTGGCTTGGGTTCTAATGGTTTTTACACCCCCATTGGGTGCGAACCTGCATATTGGCTCGGGTTCTATTGGATGCGAACCTGCATATTGGCTCGGTTCTATTCTCACTCAATTTTGATGAGTTTAACCTTTAATTGGTCTTTTGGAGAAGTGTCGGCGGCTTACTGTTTTTGATCATGCGCCTATTCCGTGGGGAATGTTTTGATTTTCTTTTTGACTTTTCTTGTTTTAGTCATCCGGTTTTGCCGGGGATTCTTTGGTTTTGGCTTTTTCTTTTAGCCATCCGGTCTTGGCCGGGGATTCTTGATTTTTGGCTTTTCTGTTTAGCCATCCGGCTTTGCCGGGGATTTCATTGTTTTGGCTTTTTTCTTGCAGCCATCCGGTCTTGACCGGGGATTCTTTGGGTTTTGGCTTTTCCTCTTAGCCATCCGGTCTTTGCTGGGGATTCTTTGTTGGTTGCCTCTTGTTTAGGCAGGAATCCTCTAGGGATTTTGAATTCTTTTATTGATTGTGCCTCTTGATTAGGCGAAGATCCACTTGGGGATTTTGTTGTGCCTCTTGATTAGGCGGGAATCCACTGGGGATTTTGTTGATTTTTGATTGTGCCTCTTGATTAGGCGGGTGCTTCAATAGTGGTGAAGGCTTTTTACTTGTTATTTTTTGCCTCTGAATAGGCTGATGTTCTACTTGAGGGTACTTGTTCTTGATAATACCTCTGAGTAGGTGGATGTTTTTTGAAAGCTTTGTGCTTGTATTACCTCTTATAGGTTGATTTCCCATTTCTTAGGGATATCAGTTTTTTGCTTACCTTAGGCAGAGGCTCTTCTTGGGAGTGAAGGCTTTGCACTTCGCTGGGGATATTCATACTGGATGTTCCAGATTGTTAACTCCCTGAGGATATGAATTTGTAGTTTGCCTTTGTTGGTAGGCTTGCTGGGCATTTTTCCTTTTGATGATCCACTGGAGAATTAATTTCATTCCGGAGATCTATTTTGAATTGCCCCCCTAGGGAGAAATGGAGTTTTTCGACTCCTTATTGGATGTTTGCTGTTTTGAGCTGGCTTTGCCTATGCTCTTATTCCTGCTGGGGAATGGGTTTTTATTTTTTCCTCGTGATTTGAACTTCTTCTTTCGCGAGTTGGTTTTTCACACATGTGTGCCTTTTTATGCACATTGGTTTTTTGGATGAAAAGATATTTTTCTCTTTTCTTTTTTGTGATCCCTGGGGAATTTTTTCTTTTTTGGGGATCTAATCTTTGATTTGATTTTTTATGATGGAGTCTTGGCTCCGACTTTTGTGAAGCTCTTTTATTGAGTAGGATGAAGAGATTTTCTTTTTCTCTTTTTTGGGATTCACCGAGGAGTCTGTTGGTTTCCTGGGGATCCAAATTTGATGATGGAGTCCTAGCCCCTGGCTTTGTGAAGCTTCTTATTTGAGCTGGAAGATGGAAAAATTTTGTTTTCATCTTTTTGTCTTTTTGTAGACTTTTCTTGATATATTCTTCTTGGAGATTTTTATTTGACCCTTTTTTGTTGTGGCCTCATTTTGGGGAATGAAAGTTTTTCTTTCTTTTCCTTCTGTTGCCCCCTAGTGATGTGGAGGATTTGACTCCGTATGATGGGCTCTTGTGTAGCCCTTATTCTCCTTATTCTGCTTCGGGGAAGTGGCGGAGACTCTTGCATGAGTGTGCTTGATGACTCATGTGGCAATGAAGCTGAGTCATGGAGTAATAATTTTTATTTTGCCTTTGGAATAGGCAAGGATCCTCTTGGGGACGATCAAGCCTTTCCGTTGGCTTTTCTACGTTGATGACTTTCTTTTCCTTGGATGGAAGGATAGTGGTCGGATCTTTAAATGACTATGGTTTGATGACTCATGTGATGATGCTGAGTCATGAAATAATTTTTGTGTTGCCTTTGGAGTAGGCAAGGATCCGCTTGGGGATTTATCGAGCCTTTCCGTTGGCTTTTTTCTTCGATGTACCTTCTTTTATTGGTGTAGAAGGTTGGAGCTAGTTTTCTTGAAGCTCTTTATTCTGCTGGAATGGTTTTGAATTTCGCCTTTCACTATTTTGATTTTCATATGGAGGCTGGATTCTGGTGCCTCCTGTTTTCAATCACAAGTATGGAGACTATCCTCCTTATATGTATGTTTATTATTCTTATTTGAAGAAAATTATTTTTCTTGATTTTAACAAAGTCGTATTATGCAACTACTTTGTGTGTGAATGTCCTAAATGCAATCTAATGTTTATTTATTTTTGATGCATTTAGAAAGTGACTGGCCTTCTCTCGTTGGCTTCTTATGAATACGCCGATGGGCTCCTTCTTTATGATGATGGGCTCATCTTTTACTCATCTTTTAGTTTTAGCCATATCTTTTGCCTAGACCGCCCTTTACGGGTTTTCGATCTAGCGGGCTGCCTTAATTTTTGCCTAGAATATCTTAGGGGGCTTTTGCCTTATCTTTTGCCTAGACCGTTCTTTTGGGATTTCCGATCTAGCAGGCTACCCTGATTTTTACCTAAAAATATCCTAGCAGGCATTTATTCCTTCATTATTTTTATGCTTCCTCTTTTTAGATGCATGCTTGATTTTTTATTAAAAGTCTTTGCGCATATTTATGATTTATCAATAAAGAGGCATTTCCATAATATTTGGTCAAGAGAAAGGAAATGAAAAGGAATTTTATTGATAAATGAACAAAAGTTTTATTTCTTTTATAGAAGGATTTCAAAAGGTATCTAGAAGAATGGGTAGTCAGGGTTGGCTATACTGTATAGGCTTAAACAGTCATGTCCATGATATCTGGCCCCTGGTTCTCCTAATTGCTTCAATTGAGATGCCTGAGCTCAGAGTGAAGACTATGCAGACTGCTTGCTTCTGGAAGAATGTTACTTTATCCGCCTTTTTGGTTTTCGACTAAAGTAACCATTGCTCTTAGTTTTTAGTTTTTTTTTTCTTTACTTTTTTTTTTACCTCTTCTTTTTGCCTAGGACGTATCCTAGCGAGGGATATAGACCCTATCTTTTGCCCAGGGATGCCCTTTGCGGGTTTTCATTCCTGACGGGTCATGAGCAATGTCTTCAAGCATAATACTTCTTCACCGTACCAAAGTTGATCGGGTGTCGAAGTACTTTTCCATCTATATTGATGAGGATAAGAGCCCCTTCCGAGAAAGCTCATTTGACCACAAGGGGTCCTTCGTAGTTTACTGCCCATTTTCCAATTTTATCCTTTTTGGGCTGGAAGCAACTTATTTACCATTAAATCCTTCTTTTGGTAAATATGAGGGTTGACCTTTCTTGTAAGCCTTTTTATTTTCCTTTGATAGGCTTGTCTGTGACATATAATATTTAGCCGTTTTTCTTAATAAGGTTTAGCTGGTCATATCAGCTTCGAACCCATTCAGCTTCTGTTAAGTTTACTTCCATCATCATGTGCTTTTATCAACATGAGTAGCTGTACTGATTTGCCGTCTTGGATCTTTGCTATAACCGAAGAGTAATCATTTTGAATGTAGAGCAATTGTCATGTCAATGCCCCTCTTCCTTTCCTTAGGGATTTCAATCCTCCTATTGATCACCATATTTCCACATTTCCCAGTCAATTACTTGAATGCTTTATGGTGAAGGGTCAAGAGAATAGAAAGAAAGGGGTTTATCACAAAGGCTTGTGTTTTAGTGAGATACTTTTTATGAAATAATAGTTTCTATAAGAATGGCTAGCCAAGGTTGGTCGGTGTTTAGGCTAGTTTAAACAAACGTTTTGTTCTTAATGATGTGGCGTCTTTCAACTGAATACTCTGCCACCTATTTGTGACTGATTAACTTTCCTAGTTCGACCTTTTGGGTTTTCAGCCTAGGATTTTGCCCTTTTATCTTTTTGTCTTGGCCTTTGACCTTGACGGGCTTCTTTTAATAATAATTTTTCTCAAACATTGTCGAAACACAATTTTCTTATTCGTGTCTCTAGCTAATCAATCATGTTAACTTTAGCTTCATTTTGTCTATGGCGTTTTGATTATTTTGACGCATTTTGGAACAAAACGTTTGCCTAAACCTGGTTATTTAATGGGGTATAGACATATTTAGCAAGAAGAGAAGCAGATAGTAAGAATAGCATTCTTTTGTAATTCAAAGGGAAATGTGTGCCCTAAAGATGCTCGGGGGCCGGGCACACCCCGAGGAGTGATCTTTAATAGTCATTGGGTTTACATCCCTTAGAATCAGAAGAAGGACGTCTGATGACTAATGCTACCCTTGATGCTAATATCCCTCTTTTTTTGGAAGATCGTCTTTTTAAGGTACGGAGGGGAGACTTCCCTTTTCATCGTATGACTTGTTCTTTTGTAGGGTTGTTCTTTAAAGGATTATCCTTAAAATCTGGTGGCTCTCTTATTCTTTGAGCATCCTTTCCAAGCCCTTGTCTGGGCTGTATCCATATCTCTTCATTATATGGGCCACTTTTAAATTGCTAGGAAGTCTTTTCCATATTTTCAAATGTCTTCTTCAGCCGCATCCATTTAAGGTATGGTGGACGGCTTGCTGATTCGAATGTAGTCTTTAGCTTGAACCATGATCAACTTGTAGCCTACCACGAATTTGATTTTTCGGTGGAGCGTTGAAGAAAGTGCCCTAGCACCGTTAATCCAAGGTCTACTTAATCTTCCCCTTGGATTCTTTTTTTTCTTTGCCTCTTCGGTTTCTTTATTTTTCCTTTGTTTTTAGGAGCATTATCTTGTAGCTCCTTGGGAGAATAAATTCTTTCGCTTCTTGTCGTGCCCCCAATGCTGGCTATATTGGAGATATCTTCATTGACGGACAATTCTTCTGTGCATATCCACAGTACAGCTTTTATCCAATGTATAAGCGCAAAGGTGTTATTGCCCCTTCCCTGACATTATCAATTTGGGTACCGATATTTTCTTCTTTCTTATTATCTCCTTGTCCCAAATTGATGGCCTTAGTCTTTTCCTGATGGGGCTATATCAATTAAGCTTCTTTTCTCCAACAGTCTTTGCATGTCCGGGGAAATGGTCCCCTCCTCACTGTCTGACTTAATCCATTCGCCTTCGGCTTTCAGATTCCGCAGAGAGTTTTCAATCACAGACATGACTGTTTATATGGTCTATATTTGGGTTTAGATTTTATTCAATTATTTTGGAATGAGAGAGAAAAGAATAACAAAGAATATGAATATTATGAATAATGCCTCATTGTATTGATAGAAGAAAATATTTACAAAGCCCATTTTAATAAAAAATCTCGTGATCATGGGCGGGGATCACGAGAGATACATCGAAAGCTTTTTGATATATTTTTTTTATTATCTATTTTTTGTGTTTTATTTTTATTAGATGACAAAATGATGAGCCCTAAATTGCTGATCTTCCCATCCTTCATTCAAGCTTGGAAAGAGGCTGGTCATCTACTTTTGGAGTAGATGCATCAAAGGTAATCCACCCTGCATCTATTAGATTCTGGACCTTGTGCTTTAAGGTCACACAGTTTTCAATGGAGTGTCCCGGAGCGCCCGAATGGTAATCACAGTTTTCATTAGACTTGTACCATTCTGGATATGGTGGCTCTATTTTCTTGGGAGGGACACGCACGAGGAGCTTGGCGTCCAACAATTTCATAAACAGACTTCCATAGGAGGTAGGTATGGAAGTGAATTTCCTCTCCTGTCTACGTGACTTGGTCTGCCGTGAGGAAGAAGAAGGAGTGGCAATGTTGATTGCATTTACAGTTCCTTCCTTCTTCTTTCCAAAGCTCTTTTTATCATTTGGAGTAGAGGAATTGGAGGAAGTATGTTGTGCAATTCTTCCGCTTTTCAGACCTTGCTCTACTCTTTCTCCTATAATTACCACATCCGCAAAGAGTGTTGATGTGTTCCCTATCATTTTGTCGTAATAGGGACCAGTTAGAGAATTGATAAACATGGATGTGGTTTCTTTATCGGATAGAGGAGGTTCTACTTGTGCTGCCAATTCCCTCCATCTTTGAGCATATGCTTTAAAAGATTCGTCGTTTTTCTTGCTTAGTAGTTGTAGATCTGCTCTTTCAGGGGTCAGATCAATATTGTATTTATAGCGACGAAGAAAAGCATCTGCCAGATGTCTCCAGGTTTGGATTTGCCCTCCTTCCAGCTGCATATACCAGTTCAAGGCTAATTCAGCCAGGCTCTCCTGAAAGCAGTGGATCAGGAGTTTTTCATTATCAGCATGTGCAGCCATCTTACGGCAGTACATTGTAAGATGGCTTTTTGGACAGGTCATTCCCATGTATTTTGGGAAGTCCGGAGTTTTGAACTTGTTAGGGAATTGGATGTTTTTGACGAGGCACATATCAGCCGCCTCTTTAACATCAAAATTATGCCCCTCCATGGCTCTCAATCGCTCTTCAAGGGCAGTCAGCTGTTGTTTTGATACTTCTGGTGCATGAATATGCACTGCCCTTGTATCAGATTGGGCTTGTTCATCATTGGGTCCCTCCTCTTCTTCTTGGTAGGAGGCTTGTCCACTTTGAGGACCCTTTTTATGAAGATTTTGTTGGCGCATCATTTCTAACATCTGTGCCATTTGCTCTTTCAGCGTGTTAAGCTCAGTAGTAAGCTTTCTATTTTGTTCTTCCAGATGTTCCATCTTCTTGGCTTTCTGAGCACGAGTGAGGACGGGCGGAAGACCAGCCACTTTCTAAATGATTTTAACAATTTTATTATAGTTTTTTAAATGATTGGTGTATCCTATAATGAATGTGTTTATGTATGAGAGATTTTATTATGATGATGTTTATGCATACCTTTCTTAGTGTATTTATTTTCTCTCTTAATTTTGCCACTTATTGGATGAGGTGGTATGAATGATACGACTTTGCCAAGAATCTTTTTATTATAAAAAGGAATTTTTTATGGCTTTCATTCGTTTTTATATTTTTATGACCCTTTATCTCTTCTGTCGGTCAACGTGGCTACTTAGCTTACAAAGAACCTGAAACCAGGCTAGCTTAACTGAAGACTGTCCGAGATAAAGGTCTTTTATCTTATCACTTTTTGTGATTTTTAGGGTTTTTCATTTTTTTGTTTGTTGTATGATTACCCTATGCTAATGCATCAATACAAATGCAGCAAACAAATGCACACACAATTCATACATCCGCGAGCAGAGCCATGCTTATTTAATCATGAGGTAGGGTTTTCCTGCAGAAACGTGTTTGGTTTAGGTGGTTCTATACTGTTCTCACCAAGGCCAAAGGTCCCCAAGGTGCCCCCATTATAGGGACCTCTGAATCTCTCAATCCTCGGGTCATGCACGGAACTCCGTGGCGACACCCTTAGACCAAAAGAAGAGAGTTATCACCTTGAGTTGGTGGTTTTCCGACAACGGTAGTAGCCCCGTGTGCCAACTAACCGATCGTATCTGCCACCCACTCCCTATAGGTATTCACTCTTGCCCCCGGGTATAGAGGGACTGTTGTGTGCAAGGGTTTTTGTGTGCAATTTATATTTCAAACAATTGCAGAAATAATCATACAGCAGTTATTTAAAGCCATACAATAAAAACATACAGAAGGGTAAAGGCGTAATTTCAAATCTTTGCTTAGTTTGAATTTATCCGTCACTAAATGGGATCAACTCTCGGACTTCCCCAGTGGAGTCGCCATCTGTCGCCGCCGTCCGTTCCGACGTCCTGGGACGTCTCGAACGTTTATGTGAGCGGTCGCGAAAAGATGGGTGAGACTCGCGTTTTTTGTAAAAATTGTGTTCATTGCTTCCGAGGTGCTCAACACTGAACTATCCTCTAATAGAAGCAAGGTTTTCGAAAAGGGGTTCTTTTGGAGTCGCCACCAATGTTTTGACCAGAAACATTGGAAAAGGAAAAAAAGGCGTTGATTTTATTAAAAACCAACTTGGCCATTATAACCAGAGTTGGGTAAGGGAGTTAGTTACGTGTGGGGAAGGTGTTAGCACCCCCACAACGCCCCTTTCGGGTTCCCTATGACGGATTTATTCATTAAGTGAAGATTATGAGAAATTACACATTTACCCTTATTTTATTGATACAGTTATTTAGATATGGTTATCTACATGATTGCATACAGAAAACAATAAATAAAGCAATAAAGAAGAAGAGAATTGAGAAAAACCTCCGTAGCAAGCTTTATATTACGATTCTTGTACAAAGAGGACGCGTTTCGGCAGTCCTTCGCTCTACAATTGTTCTCCTCTCGTCTACCCTAATCGACTCGACTAATTTTCTAGAGGAAATCGAATGCCGGAATACAAATTCCTTAACTGATTGTTACCTTTTAAAGGCAATCAGAAAGATCATTCGAGAGAGGGAGAGAAGAAGACAAGTCTCAGAGTTGTCTGGGGTAAGGAATGAGACAAATGAGGCTCCTATTTATAGCATTTTTCGCCCTGGAACTTTGGGATGGCCGTCTGGGTTGGGACGGTCGTCCCAAACGCGTTTTCCACGTTGTGCCAATCTGGGACGGCTAGTCTGGGTTGGGATGGCCGTCCCAAATGCAATTTAACAAAGGCTGAGACCCCCTGGGGTTTGGGACGGCCGTCCCAAGTTTGGGACGCGCGTCCCACTTGCACAGGGACAGTTGGGACGGCCGTCCCAACTCTGGGACGGTGGTCTCGGCCTGTTCAGTCCAGTTTTCGCGTTCTGGGACCCCCGAGAAGCTTTCCTTTCCTTTTTCGGACGTAGATTGATGCCGATGTGTGTCCATTGAAGCTTTATCTTCATGTAGGAAGTCTTCTTGGCCTTTATTAAAGTGTCGGGCGAGCTTTATCTCTGTGTAGGAAGTCTCCTTTGCCTTTATTGTGTGGATGGGTGACCTCCGTCTTATTGCGAGAAGTCTTCTTATCTTTTATTTGGGAAGCCGGGTGATCTTTGTCTTTGTGTGAAGTTCCCCTAGCTTTTATTTGAGAGGCCGGGCAAAATTAGGGATCTACACATCTACTCCAAAGGTGGATGACCAGCCCTTATCAAAGCCCGAATGAAAGACGGGATAAGGAAGACTAGCAATTTAGGGCTCATCATTTTTACCATCTCTAAAAAATGTAATAAAAAATATATAAAAATATATCGAAAAGCTTCTGATGTATCTCTCGTGATCCTCGCCCTTGATCACGAGATTTTTGATTAAAGTGGGCTTTGTATATATTTCTCTTTTCATCAATAAAATGAGGCATTTTTCATAATATTCATATGCTTCTCATTCTTTTCTCTCTCATTCCAAAATAATTGAATAAAATCTAAACCCAAATAAAGACCATATAAACAGTCATGTCTGTGATTGAAAAATCCCTGCGGGATCTGAAAGCCGAAGGCGGAAGGATTGAGTCAGACAGTGAGAAGGGGACCATTTCCCTGGACATGCAAAGACTGTTGAAAAAAAAAAGGAAGCTCAATTGATACAGCCCCATCAGGAAAAAACTAAGGCCATCGATTTGGGACAAGGAGATAATAAGAAAGAAGTAAAATGTCGATACCCAAATTGATAATGTCAGGGAAGGGGCAATAACACATTTGCGCTTATTCATGCCTCGTCTTTTCCCTTATACATCGGATAAAATTGTACCGTGGAGATTGATCGATGTCGTACTCGGTCAAATAATTAAAACAAATAAATGTAGTACTAGGAAGCTTTCCTAGGTCGTCTCCCAACGACCACAAATTTCTATCAAAGTTTATCAATTTTTAAATTTAGAACAATAACAAAAAAAGGAGTTTTTCAAAATTAAAATATTAGATGAAATAGAACAAAAATAGATTATAAAAATGCGGATTAAAAACAGATTAAAATGCAATTGATTTTCTGATTCTAATGCAGCGTCACTTATCCTAGATTACGAAATTAATTCGAAATTAACCAACTAAGCGAAGATAAATCCCAACTTATATTCTAATCCAAAATTAATCAACTAAGCGAAGATTAATCTCAAATTAGCTTTAACCCTTGTTCCAATATGAAATTAACCAAGTGAAGATTAATCCCAAATTTTCCTTAACCCTTATTCCAACATGAAATTAACCAACTAAGCGAAGATTAACCCCAAATTATCCTTATACAATTAAGCATTGCATACATCACATAATCTCATATCTAACACAAAATTAAGCAAACTGTGATATAAGTTTCGGTTTATTAAGCATAAACAGATTATAATTCAATACTGAGATTAGAAGATGAAGAGTTAAGAGAACAAACAATATGAAATTGAAGAACAAAACCTCAAAGATCTACTTGCATTCTTCTCAGAAAATCAATACAAATATTTAGCTATCCATGGAAAGTTGAAAACGCAATAGAAGAAACATAATTAAAATCGAAACAAGAATTTAAAAATAATGACAGAAGAGTAAACAAACTTGAATATAAATTGCAGAAGATGAAAGGTGGAAGTGTGGTGGCTGCGTAGTCCTTGTGTGATGTCTCCTCTTCGTGTGATGTGCCTCTCTTATATAAATAACCCTAACCCTAATCTTAATCGAGGTTTGGGCTCAACTAGTCCATGAAACACATCATAAATTGGCTTCAATGCAGGTCCATGAACTTCAAACACGTGCAGTATTTTCAATACTTATCCAAATTAAGCGATTTTGGTCTCCAACGAAAGCCTCTTGAGTTAGCTTTAAAACGCCACCGTTTCTACTATTTTCGGAGCTTTAATGAATTTATGAGACTTAAATTACTGAAGCATGTCCATTGGGCCGGCCTGGTGCGCTTGACCCGTTTTGGATAATTTATGTAAAATCCAATTTAACTCCGAATTGAATGATTTTGGATCCTGTGGAAAGGTCAATGTGTCTAGTTTATAATTATTTTAGAATCATGTTATTTGGAGATCTGTAGAAAAAATGATAAATAAAACAATAAACTAATGTCAGTACCCGTATAAAATAAAATATGACATTTGGCCCAATTTTTCAAGTCCAAAATTGCTTTATGAGTAAAAATTAGATCAAATAGATTAAAATCTAAATTATTGGCCCAATGAAGCCCAATCAATGAAAATGCACTAATAATAGACAATTAAACACAATGCACCAATTAAGATAAGTATATAAAGATAAGAAAATGCGGGAAAATAATGACTAATCAGAGATACATACAAGAATCGTCGATAAAGATATCTCCAATATAGCCGACATTGGGGGCAGGACAAGAAGTGAAAGAATTTATTCCCCCAAGGAGCTACAAAATAATGCTCCTAAAAAAGGAAAAATAAAGAAACCGAAGAAGAAAAGGAATCCAAGGAGGAGACAGATGAGTTACTCCAATACATAAGACAAAGTGAGTACTCTATCATCGATCAACTTAATCGTACTCCAGCAAAGATAACTTTGTTATCACTCATCATGAGTTCAGAACCACATCGAAATGCATTGTTAAAGGTTTTGAATGAATCATTCGTTCCGCATGCAATATCCCAAGACAAATTTGAAGGAATTATTGGTAATATTACAGCCGATAATCACCTTACCTTCACTAATGAAGAACTCCCTATTGAAGGGTCCAATCATAATAAGCCCTTGCATATTTCTGTCAAATGCAAGGAATATCTCATTTCCAAAGTACTTGTGGATAATGGGTCACTACTGCAGAATGAGCATTCAACGTCGGGTGTAGAAGGCTTTCAACGTCGGTTCCAATGACGTCGTTGAATCAGGCGTCGTTGAATGTCAAAGGATTATACGTCGGTTCAGAATACCCGATGTTGAAAGTGTTAAACATCTACGTCGGTTAAGCAAATGTCCGACGTAGAAATGAGTAAATTCTACGTCGGTTATTGAACTAACCGACGTTGAAAGTCCTTTCTCGCTCAAGCGACTGGTGTACTCGCTTGAGCGACGAAGCCTTCAAACAAAGGGGACTCTCGGGTGCTGTTTCACTCAAGCGAGTACACCGGTCGCTTGAGCGAGAAAGGACTTTCAACGTCGGTTAGTTCAATAACCGACGTAGAATTTACTCATTTCTACGTCGGACATTGAACTAACCGACGTTGAAAGTCCTTTCTCGCTCAAGCGACCGGTGTACTCGCTTGAGCGACGAAGCCTTCAAACAAAGGGGACTCTCGGGTGCTTGTTTCGCTCAAGCGACCGACGTTTCGCTCAAGCGATCGACGTTACAACGTCGGTTAATGCAATAACCGACGTAGAATATCCCTTTTTTTTTAAAAAAATTTTGTTCGTTTTTGTGCTACCATACACGACTCGCTATAAATCTCAGTCCGAAATCTCGATCCAGACCAGATTTACACAATATATACACAATATACAAAAATCTCAACCAGGTCTTTTCACCTAATCACTATATATTTACACAATACACAAAAATCTCAGTCCAGCCACATTATGTACATAATACACAAAAATTATCAATCAATCCTATTATTCCTAACTACTTGTACAAACTTTTCTGCCCATTTGTTTCTAACCATGTCTATAGTATCCATAGGCAAAGGTTCTATATCTTTAAATGCATGTAAGAAGTTCACAATAATAGAATGGTAAACCCTAAGCAATAAAAATAAAGGAATTGAATATAATAGCAAATGTCAACTTACCTCGTCCCAACTATCCTGAATGCTACCAAAAATGATGAGCCACATCCAAGACATTACATAGTAGCTGCACTCATAGCCTCCATTTTGTTTGTTACACTAAAAATGAGTAAATATGTTAAAAATAACTATTAAATTTGAACATAAATTAATAGATAGTATAATATATATAAAGGCTACTTACTTTGATAAAATTCCAATTTGGAGTTGTGCTTTTACTTGTGTGTTTTCCATCTAATGTACTACAAACCTTTAAAGCACTATATATTGAAAAGAAGGGGCTTAGAAATAGAATAATCAAGATGTTTAGACATAATATAATAAATACTTACTCGTTTACAATATTTTTTAGCTCCATGTCCGGTTTTCTTCCCAATGAGCAGAACCAACACACAAGATTCTCGCTTTGGACAAATAACTAATAGGCTGCCAGTGGTTTCGTATATACACATGATTAGAATCTATTAAAAAAACTTGTGTAAAACCAGTAAGAGGCTGGGATAACTTACGAATGATGGTATGCTCCAAGGTAAATATCTCTTTTAGAAACAAGTCATCCAATTCCGCATGTAACCGAGAATTTGATCACGCTTATTCCCAGGACTTTTGTATGGATTGAGGCTCGAAGAATCCATACACATGACCAATGCCCTGCTCCACTATCATTTCGTGCATCATCCTAAAATATGCCAATTTAAGTGAACTTATAGCTTATATATTTACTAAAATGAAAAGAGTCATGAAAGATATGAACTTACAATGTCCAAAATTGTAAAACAGCTATATTTAGATATTGATTGCCCATCCCAATCTCCAGGGCATCAGTGTGGGAAATGTATAGGGGGATATTGCTAGAAGCCATCCCAAATAATGTACAATCCCATGGAACTTGGAATGACTGCAGATACAATTGTGGGGAAAGAGACAAGAGATCAAAAATTGGATTTGGAGAAGTCTCCACAACTGGTGTCTTCTCCTTAGATGCGGAAGGAGTGGCAATAGCTTTACCCAAGTCTTTTGGCTGCCGAACATCCTACATATTTTATAAAATATAATCATAAACAATAAATCAATTTATTTATGTGTTAGATGTATTATAACCATACATATACATACCTTTGCCATTATTGACCTAACTAAATGTCGGGGCCAAGTAATGAAGGTCCGAAGGGCTTGGCCCACTGTCTCGCACCTCTTCGGTGGGGATAGGGACACTAGTCGCAGCGTCTACCACCTTTTCAACCACTACTTTGACCAAGTTAGGATCCAAAGGCACATTGTGGATGGTTGAAGCCCCTTCATGAACTGATCCATGGGCCACTAGTCTTAGACCTTCATCTACCTCAACCCACAAGCCATATCGATCATCCTTTGTGGATTCAGGATGAATAGATGCCACCTCGAGTGTGACCTCGATAGTGGCTTCAAGCACAACTGCCCTTTGTGCTAACTCTTGGACCTACAAATACGAGTAAATTCCAATAAGGACTAAGATTTTAGAAACACAAGTCAAGTACCAATTTGTGGTTGAAAATGCACTCGATGGAGGATGAGCATAAGCAAATGAAGTACCCATGGAGGTCATACGCGAGAACTGCTCCCGCACACGTGCAGGTGATGGTCTCCTCAAGTCGTGCGCCGATGGCAGGAGTCAACTCTTCCTCCAATTTTGCCCCGATGGCCGGTGTCAATTTCTCCGTGAGAGCCATCTCCAAGGCAAGCAATATCTTCTTGGCTCAGGGATGTGGAGGTGCGGATATCCCGTGATGGTGGTCCAAAATATTGTCGGACACCCACACCTTGGCCAACAGCTCGAACACGACCTGGATGTTCGGTCGTCCAATAGCAGTGGTCAAGATATCCCGACGACCGAAGGGATGAAAGTTCCCCGTGTACACTGCTCCTCCAAGGCATCCTACATTATAAAAGTTAATTTTATTAATGAACATGTTACATATAACTAATTCAAAGTAAATTAACTTCTTTTACTTACAATCCGAGCAGCAATTTCTCAGGCTTCCAGCGACGTCATGTCACCAGAAGGCTTTGTACGCGCCCTCTTCCACTTCTGGTGACGTTTTGGAGCAGATGGTGGAGGAATCTGCTCTTCGCTTAAACCAGAAGAGGCTAACTCCGACTGTCGAAGTCTACTCTTCTCCTCCATCATCTTCTTAGTCAATAAGTCGTACCCCCCACGAGACAGAAGGTGGGGGGCGACATTCTTCCTTTGAATGTCTTTTGCTTTTTGTCTTCTTTCCTGCAACATAATTGAACACAATATTAGATACACAACTCATTATGAAATATTCAAGTCAATTAAGCCATAAGCTATTACCTCCCACTCTGAACCAGTCCTACTATGTACAAACTTCTTCCAAGTGTCCTCATCTATGCCATATCTTTGGCAAGGGGTTAATCCCTTGCTAACTTTGTCCTCAGCATACACCCATTTAGTGGTCAGTGTGGACTTGAACTGTCTCCACATTTTTGCTATGGCTGTCATTATCTTCCTCCTCACATCCTCAAAATTAACTAAATCAAAGTGTTCCTACAGTAGCAAACAAGTTTTAGTTAACCAATTGATAATAATGTATAAACAATATAAACAACTAAATACACATACTTACAAGAAGATCTTGCCATAACAAGTTCTTCACAGCTTCCTCCACGTGATCCCAAGTAGGATGGAGAATAGATATCTACACAACATAAACAACATAAGTATCAACAATATATTTGAAATGAAATTAACTTTGAAATAGAATAAATACCTTCTCTCTAGCTAGTGTACCCAAGTAGCTACTAAATTGGGTACTCGAAGGGACCGACACCTTGCCGGTCCTAGGATCAACGAAAACGGATAACTTCGGCCGGATATGTGTCTAACGGTCAAGCCTTTCAACCGTGTAGATTGTCGACTCCTCTTACCGGAAAATGTCTTTCCAGATGCCTGAGGAGATGGTGGAGGAGATGGTGGAGGAGATGCCATTTACTTGTAATGAAAAAAACATAGAATTATATCAATATACATGCAAAGTCTCCTCAATTACATGTTAAAAAAATAAATAAATAGAAACATAACTTAGATTGTATTAATATTTTCCCATATGCCTTCATCATGGTCATTGCGAGTAGCATGAACAAAGTCCTCTTCCAATTGGGATATAGCAATAGGCAACCGTGGTGAATTTTGAATGTTAATAAAATCATCTAATTCTTCTCCATTCTCATTTGTGACATCAATCATTTTTCCTTTGAGGACAACTGACCGCCTATCATTTGATGGATCAGTGACATAAAACACTTGTTTTGCCTGGTATGCCATTATGAAGGGTTCTTCCTTATGACCAATCTTGTTTATATCAATCAAAGTAAATCCCATTTGGTCTCTTTGGACACCAGCATTGCTATCAACCCATTTACATTTAAATAAAGGCACTTTGAATTTAGTATAGTCGACCTCCCAAATCTCCTCAATCACTCCAAAGTAACTAATTGATGCCATGATGGGGTTTTTGTCCTTTGCACTAGAAAAGTGCATAGATGTTGCCTCAATAGATACTCCACTATTCTGGACCGTACTTTTGTCATCTTGTGCCTTCGTATAGAATGAGTATTTGTTAATGTCATACCCTTGCCAAGTTATAACATTATATCTAGGCCCATGTGCTAGCCATTTCAAGTGTATCGAGGCATTGTCACTTGAAAATATTTTGCTTTGAAACCAATTGATAAAGTTGTTGTTATGCTCTTTCATTAACCACCTTTCACCCATTTTGGGGTTTAGGTCCTTTAACATTGCTTTATGCGCATCTATGTAAGGAATAACCTCTTCTGTATTGTTCAAAATATACAAGTGGGCGGTGGTCAACTCTACATGATCTTTTGTTTGAATTCTAATACCACGAGTTCCCTTACCATTTAGCCTATCATCATGACGATTTCTAGGTACACCCACAGGTACGACTCTTGCCAAGTAATCTCGAACAAAATTCTATGGCTTCTTCCGCAATATACCGGTCAACAATTGAAGCTTCAGGTCTATATGGATTTTTAGAATACCCTTTGAAGATCTTCATGTATCGCTCAATTGGGTACATCCACCTCAAATAAACCGGCCCACAAATTTGTATCTCCCTCACAACATGAACGATTAAGTGAATCATTATATCAAAGAATGATGGAGGAAAATACATCTCCAATTGACATAGCACAACCGTAGCCTCATTTTCCAACTCATCTAGTGATTTTTCATCGATAACCTTGACACAAATAGAATTGAAGAAAAAACATAGTCGCATAATGGCATGTCTAACATTCTTAGGCAATATGTTACGTATAGCCACGGGTAACAACCGTTGCATCAAAACGTGACAATCATGGGACTTTAATCCAATTAACTTCAGATCTTTCATGGATACAAGACTCTTAATATTTGAAGAGTATCCTTATGGCACTTTAATACTTGCAAGACAATGACATAAACTACGTTTCTCCTTCTTTGACAAGGTGTGACATGCTGGTGTTAGATATGTTCTATTGCCTTCAGGCCTTGGATGTAATTCAGGACGTATTCCCATCTCACAAAGGTCTTGACGTGCTTTGATCCCATCCTTTGACTTTCCTTGAATGTTTAACAATGTGCCAATGAGACTATCACATACATTCTTCTCCACATGCATAACATCAATACAATGTCGTACTTCTAAATGGCTCCAATATGGAAGATCAAAGAAAATTGATCTCTTCTTCCACATGTTCTTGTCAGAAGACCTTTTTGGGTCTTTCCAAATGTAATGCTTATGTTCTTCACTCGATCGTAAACTTCTAAACCAGTCAATGGTTCTCTCGGCAATTTCATCCTCCCGTATGCCATTAAAAGCTTTCTTCGCCTACGGTATGGATGGTCATGCGGGAGAAATTTTCTCGTGCTCTGTTATAAACCTGTCTTCTTTCCATGTTTCAATTGTATATAACTAGTCTCTTCTTCACAAATAGGACAAGCATAATGCCCCTTCACACTATACCCACTCAAGTTTCCATAGGCAGGGAAGTCATTAATGGTGCAAAATAACATTACATGCAACTTGAACTTCGCTGCCGATACCCATCAAATGCATCTACTCCTTCCTCCCATAATAGTGTTAAGTCTTCTATCAAAGGACTCAAATACACATCTATGTCATTTCCTGGTTGTCTTGGACCTGAAATCATCATACACAACATGACATATTTGCGCTTCATGCATAACCATGGTGGAAGATTGTAAATCATCAATAAAACGGGCCATGAACTATGGTTACTACTTAAATTTCCAAAAGGATTCATCCCATCTGTTGCTAATCCAAGTCTAAGGTTTCTTGCATCACTACCAAAACTTGGAAATAGACGGTCAAAATTCTTCCATTGGGGAGAGTCAGATGGATGTCGCATTTGCCCATCACATGTTTTTCTCTTTGAATGCCAAATTAAATTTTTAGCATCTTCGTGAGCGTACAACTGCCTAAATCTTGGAATAATTGGAAGATACCATAAAACTTTTGCAGGAGGACGTTTTTTACCACTCTCCTGACTACAATCATCACCATCCTTCGTTTTGTAACGTGATACACCACATGTTGGACATTGGTCTAAAGATGAGAATTCTTTCCTGTATAACACACAATCATTAGGGCAAGCATGTATCTTCCTATATTCTAAACCCATCGGACATAGTATCTTCTTCGCTTCATACATACAGTCCGGCAAGGTGTTATTGTCTGGGAGCATCTCCTTCAAAAGTTGGAGTAATTCATTAAAACTTGTATCACTCCAACCAAATTTTGCTTTTAGATTGACCAATCTTAACACAGATGACAACCGTGTGAAAGTTGTACATCCGGGATACAAAGATGTCTCTGAATCGGTCCTCAATGTATCATATATAGATGCATGTGCTTCAAGAAAGCTCTCTTGACCCACATCACAAAGCATGTCCTCTATTCGATCTTCACAGGTTACATCATCCTCAATAGTTTGTGATACTCGTTGGAATATCAACCACTTCACCGTGCCATGTCCATATGGTGTAATTCTTCATCATCCCATCGCAAATAAGATGCTCCCGCGTTGTGTCCATCTCTTGTACTCTGCCATTTACACAATTAACGCATGGGCAGTAGATTTTTCCATTCATTTTGGGAGCATTTTGTTCGGCAAATTTCAAAAAGGAGTCAACTCCATTCTCATACTCTTCTGACATACGACTTGCATTGACCTAAGTTCGATCACTCTAACTACACAAAAAGGCTTGCCTAGATATTCAAGGTTTATTAGAAAAGGTTTAACAAAACAATACAAAAAAAACGTGTACATTGCCTAACAATGCTCCAATGTTCCATACATGCTCTAATGTTCCATATACCACTTCGAAACCTAAACCTAAACCTAAACGAAACCTAAACGAAACCTAATGTTCCATATACCACTTCGAAACCTAAACGAACCTAGATCAAATCAAACCATATATACAAAATCATCCATCATCTTTCTAATGTTCCTACGCAGGAAATGCTCTAAATAATCCATATTTATGTTAAATGCATGCTGTAAATCATCCATACAACTTAATCTAACCTGATGAGAGCGCGGCGAGTGGGCGGCGAAGGGGCGGCGAAGGGGCGGCGAGGGGGCAGAGCGAGGGGGCGGCGAAGTGGGCGGCAAAGGGGCGGCGAGGGGGCAGCAGTGAGGACTGAGGCACAACGAAGAAGAAGCAGAAGGAGGGAGTATGTGGGACGAAGAAGAAGCAGACAAGGGGGCAGCGCGCCTAGGAGGAGAGGTATAAAGGACAATCAACGTCGGTTATTAAAAAACCCGACGTGGATAACGCTTTCGACGTCGGGTAAATCATGTAACCGACGTTGATTTTGGGAATTCAACGTCGGTTATACATAACCGACGTTAAATTTAAACATTTAACATCGTCTGTCATATAACCGACGTTGAATTGCAGTTACTACGTCAGTTATTATATAACTGACGTTAAATTTTGTTTCATAATTACAAGTTTGCCACCGTGTCTTGTACAACGTCAGTCTTCGTGATAACTGACGTTGGATGCTGTCGTAGAAAGTGTTTTCTGTAGTAGTGGGTCATCCTTAAATGTTATGCCTAAAAGTACACTCGACAAGATAATAGTGCAAGGAACCCACATGCGCCCAAGTAATACAGTTGTTCGAGCCTTTGACGGGTCAAGACGTGAAGTAGTAGGAGAGATTAGTCTACCTATCCAAATTGGACCTACTATTTTCAACATAGACTTCCACGTGATGGATATCACGCCAGCATACAGTTGTCTCCTTGGTAGACCTTGGATTCATAGCGCTAAGGAAATACCTTCAACACTCCACCAGAAAGTCAAGTTTGTGATAAATGATAAACTTGTCACAGTTCAAGCTGAAGAAGACTTTCTGATTAGCAAACCGTCTGTCCAACCATATGTGGATGCGGCTGAAGAGGCTCTTGAAACATCTTTTCAAGCACTCGAAATTGCAAACATAGAAAGACTCCCTGGTAATATGAAGGTGGCCCATATGATGAAAAAATATGGATATCGCCCAGGACAGGGGCTCGGAAAGAATGCTCAAGGGATAAGAGAGCCACCAGATTTCAAGGATAATCCGCTAAAGTATGGTTTAGGGTACGACCCCACAAAAGATCAAACTATACGGAAAGCAGGGAAGTCTTACCCCTCGAAGATGGTATTCCGAAGAGGAGGGGTATTAGTGCAAAGGGTAACGTTAGTCATTAGGTGTCTTTCTTCTGATTCTAAGGGATGTAAACCTAGTGACTATTAGAGATCACTCCTCGGGGTATGCCCGACCCCCGAGCATCTTTAGGGCACACATTTCCCTGAAATTACAAAAGAATGTTATTCTTACTATCTGCTTCTCTTCTTGCTAAACATGTCTATACCCCATTAAATAACCATGATTAGGCAAACGTTTTGTTCCAAAATACGTCAAAATAATCAAAACGCCATAGACAAAATAAAGCCAAAGTTAACATGATTGATTAGCTAGAGACACGAATAAGAAAATCGTGTTTCAACAATGTTTGAGAAAAGAAATTATTATTCAAAGAAGCCCGTCAAGGTCAAAGGCCAAGACAAAAAGATAAAAGGGCAAAATCCTAGGCTGAAAACCCAAAAGGGTAGACTAGGAAAGTTAATCAGTCACAAATAGGCGGCAAAATATTCATTTGAAGACGCCACCTCATAAAAACAAAACGTTTGTTTGAACTAGCCTAAACACTGACCAACCCTGGCTAGCCATTCTTACAAAAACTATTATTTCAAAAAAAAAAATCTCACTAAAACACAAGCCTTTGCAATAAATCCCTTTCTTTCTCTTCTCTTGACCCTTCACAATAAAGCATTCAAGTAATAAAGGGGAATGTGGAAATATAGTGACCAATAGGAGGATTGAAATCCCTAAAGGAAAGGAAGAAGGGCATCGACATGACAATTGCTCTACATTCAAAATAATTACTCTTCGGTTATAGCAAAGATCTGAGACGGCAAATCGGTACAGCTAATCATGTTGACAAAAGCACATGATGATGGAAGTAAACTTAACAGAAGCTGAATGGGTTCAAAGTTGATATGACCAGCTAAGCCTTATTAAGAAAAACAGCTGAATGTTATATGTCGGGAAAAGCCTATCAAAGGAAAGTCAAAAAGGCTTATGAAAAAAGGTCAACCCTCACATTTACCATAAGAAGGATTTAATGGTAAATAAGTTGCTTCCAGCCCAAAAGGATAAAATTGGAAAAGAGGCAGTGAACTACGAAGGACCCCTTGTGGTCAAATGAGCTTTCTCGGAAAGGGCTCTTATCCTCGCCAATATGGATGGAGAGGAACTTCGACACCCGATCAATTCTAATGCGGTGAAGAAGTATTATGCTTGAAGACATTGCTCAAGACCCGTCAGGAATGAAAATCTGCAAAGGACATTCCTGGGCAAAAGATAGGGTCCATATTCCTCGCTAGGATACGTCCTAGGCAAAAAGAAGAGGTAAAAAAAAGTAAATAAAAAAAAGAAACTAAGAGCAATGGTTACTTTAGTCGAAAACCGAAAAGGCGGCTAAAGTAACATTCTTCCAAAAGCAAACAGTCTGCATAGTCTTCACTCTGAGCTCAGGCATTTCAACTGAAGCAATTAGGAGAACCAGGGGGCAGATATCATAGACATGACTGTATAAGCCTAAACAGTACAGCCAACCCTGACCACCCATTCTTCTAAATACCTTTTGAAATCCTTCTGTAAAAGAAATAAACTTTTGCTCATTTATCAATAAAATTCCCTTTCATTTCCTTTCTCTTGACCAAATATTATGGAAATGCCTCTTTATTGATAAATCATAAATATGCGCAAAGACTTTTAATCAAAGATCAAACATGCATCTAAAAAGAGGAAGCATAACAAATAAGAAAATAATAAATGCCTGCTAGGATATTCTTAGGTAAAAACTAGGGTAGCCTGCTAGATCAGAAACCCCAAAAGAACGATCTAGGCAAAAGATAAGGCAAAAGCCCCCTAAGATATTCTAGGCAAAAATTAAGGCAGCCCGCTAGATCGAAAACCCGCAAAGGGCGGTCTAGGCAAAAGATAGGGCTAAAACTAAGAGATGAGTAAAAAATGAGCCCATCATCATGGTCATAAAGGAGAAGCCCATCGACATATTCGTAAAAAGCCAACGGGAGAAGGCCAGTTACTTTCTAAATGCATCAAATATAAATAAACAATAGATTGCATTTAGGACATCCACACACAAAGTAGTTGCATAATACGACTTTGTCAAAATCAAAGAAAAAAATAATTTTCTTCAAACAAGAATAATAAACATGCATATAAGGAGGATAGTCTCCATGTTTGTGATTGGAAATAAAAGGCGCCAAAATCCAGCCTCTAAATAAAAATCAAAATCGCAACAAGTGAAATCAAAATCATTTTAGCAGAATAAAGAGCTTTAAGAAAACCATAGCTCCAACCATTCTCCTCAAACCCCAATAGAAGGAGGGTACATCAAAAAAGGCCAACGGAAAGGCCCGATGATCCCCAAGCGGATCCTTGCCTACTCTAGAGGCAAAACAAAAAAAATTACTCCATGACTCAGCATCATCATCACATGAGTCATCAAACCATAGTCATTTAAAGATCCGACCACTATCCTTCCATCCAAGGAAAAGGAAGTCATCAACCTTCTACACCAATAAAAGAAGGAGAAGAAAAGCCAATGGAAAAGGCTTGATCATCCTCAAAGAGGATCCTTGCCTATTCAAAGGCAGAAAAATACTCCCTGACTCAACACCACCACATGAGTCATCAAGCATAAATCACTTGGAGCTGCAATCAGCATCCTTCCACCCAGAAAAGACATCAACAAAGAAGAAAGGTCGACGGAAAGGCTCGACTGTCCCCAAGAGGATCCTTGCCTATTCCAAAGGCAAAATAAAAAATTATTACTCCATGACTCAACTTCATTACCACATGAGTCATCAAGCAAACTCATCCAGAATCTCCGCTTCATTCCCCAAAGGAGAATAAGGACTACATAAGAGTCCATCAAAAAAATACGGAGTCAAATCCTCCACATCACCAGGGGGCAACAGAAGGAAAAGAAGGAAAAACTTTTCATCCCCTAACAGAGGCCACTACAGAAAAAAGGCCAAATAAATGTCTCTAAACAGAGCATATCAAGAAAATATCCACAAAAAAGGAAAAAACAAAAAATTTCCATCTTCTAGATCAAATAAGAGCTTCACAAAGCCAGGAGCCAGAACTCCATCATACCCCCAAGAAGCCAACAAATTCCCCAGGGCCAAAAAAAAGGAAAGAAAGGAAAAGAAAATCTCTTCATCCCCAACAGAAGATAAAAAGCCTGTGTGCACAAAAGAAAAAAGGCACACGCATCCAAAATCAAAAATCCAAAATCGCAAAAAAGGGAAATCACGAGAAAAGGGTAAAAACCCATTCCCCAGCAAAATAAGAGCTTAGGCAAAACCAGCTCAAACAACAACAACCAATAAGGAGTCGAAAAACTCCATTTCTCCCTAGAAGGACAATTCAAGACAAATCTCCGGAATGAAATTAATTCCCCAGTGGATCATCAACAAGAAAAATACCCCAGTGAGCCTACGACAAAGGCAAACTACAAAATTATATCCACAGGGAGTTAATCGCTCATAACGCCCAAAGACGGATATCCATAGTGAAGCACAAAGCCTTCACTTGCAACAAGCAAGCAAAAAACTAATATCCCCAAGAAATGGGAAATCAACCTATGCAAGAGGCAAATCCAAACCCTCAAAGTCTTCACCACTATTGAAGCATTCGCCTAATCAAGAGGCACAACAAAATCCCCAAATGAATCTTCGCCTAATCAAGAGGCACAATCAAGAAGAGAATTCAAAATCCCCAATGGATTCCTGCCTAAACAAGAGGCAACCAACAAAAATCCCCAGCAAAAGCCCGGATGGCTAAACAGAAAAGCCAAAAAAATCAAGAAATCCTCTGCAAAAGCCCGGATGGCTAAACAGAAAAGCCAAAAATCAAGAATCCTCGGCAAAGCCTGGATGGCTAAACAAGATAAAGCCAAAAATCAAGAATCCCCAGGCAAAAGCCCGATGGCTAAACAAATGAAAAGCCAAAAATCAGTAAATCCCTGGCAAAAGCCGGATGGCTAAACGTAAAAGCCAAAAATCGATAAATCCTCAAAGGCAAAAGCCTGGAATGGCTAAACGAAAAAGCAAAAAACAAAAGAATCCCTGGAAAACCGGATGACTAACAGAAAAGTCAAATCAAATATTCCCCACGGAATGGGCGCATGAACAGAAACAATAAGTCGCCAACATATCTCCAAAAACAGATAATCACAGGATTAACTACCAAAAAGTGCATCCTGAGAACCTTGCAGAACGGGGTTCAGACCGGGTGGGGGTAGGTACCCATCAGAGCCTTGCAGAACGGGGTTCGGACCGGGTGGGGGTAGGTACCCATCAGAGCCTTGCAGAACGGGGTTCGGACCGGGTGGGGGTAGGTACCCATCAGAGCCTTGCAGAACGGGGTTCGGACCGGGTGGGGGTAGGTACCCATCAAAATCTTGCAGAACGGGATTCAGACCAGGTGGGGGTAGGTACCCATCAGAGCCTTGCAGAACGGGGTTCGGACCAGGTGGGGGTAGGTACCCATCAGAGCCTTGCAGAACGGGGTTCGGACCGGGTGGGGGTAGGTACCCATCAGAACCTTGCAGAACGGGGTTCGGACCAGGTGGGGGTAGGTACCCATCAGAGCCTTGCAGAACGGGGTTCGGACCGGGTGGGGGTAGGTACCCATCAGAGCCTTGCAGAACGGGGTTCGGACCAGGTGGGGGTAGGTACCCATCAGAGCCTTGCAGAACGGGGTTCGGACCGGGTGGGGGTAGGTACCCATTAGAATCTTGCAGAACGGGATTCAGACCAGGTGGGGGTAGGTACCCATCAGAGCCTTGCAGAACGGGGTTCGGACCAGGTGGGGGTAAGTACCCATCAGAGCCTTGCAGAACAGGGTTCGGACCAGGTGGGGGTAGGTACCCATCAGAGCCTTGCAGAACGGGGTTCGGACCAGGTGGGGGTAGGTACCCATCAGAATCTTGCAGAACGAGATTCGGACCAGGTGGGGGTAGGTACCCATCAGAATCTTGCAAAACGAGATTCAGACCAGGTGGGAGTAGGTACCCACCAGAACCTTGCAGAATGGGGTTCAGACCGGATGAGGGTAAGTACTCATCAGAATCTAGCAAAAATGCAGATTCGCACCGGGTGGGGGTAGGTACCCAGCAAAACCTTAAAAATAAGGTTTGTACCGGATGAGGGTAGGTACTCATCAAAACTTAGCAGAATGCATTAGGTGGAGTAAAAATACTCACCTAAGCATTTCAAAAATGGGTTGCAAAGACCTTACTTCTATTAGAGGATAGTTCAGTGTTGAGCACCTCGGAAGTAAGTACCCACAAGAGTTTAGCAAAATGCGAACTCATACCGGGTGAGGGTAGGTACTCACCAAAGCCTTGCAAAACAAGGTTTATACCTAGTGGGGGTAAGTACCCACAAAAGTCTAGTAAAATATAGACTTATACCTAGTGAGGGTAAATACTCACCAGAGCCTTATAAAAGGAGGCTCAAACCAGATAGGGGTTGGTACCTATACAAATATTTATCATCCGGAGGATCAGCAAGGAGCAGCATCTGAAGGATGACCGGGCAAAAGGGTTAACTCCTTCCCTTACCAACTAATTTTGTCGGCATATCAAGCCGACAAATTAGATGGGCAGGTGAAGGGGGGGCAGCTGTAGACCCCTAATTTTGCCCGACCTCTCAAAATAAAAGCTGGGGAAACTTCATACAGTTCACCCGGCTTAATATCAAAGAAAAACCGAGAAAGACCTCCCGCAACAAGACGGAGTTCACCCATCCACACAATAAAGACTAAAGAGACTTCCTACACGAAGATAAAGCTCGCCCGACATCTTAATGAAGGCCAAGAAGACTTCCTATATGAAGATAAAGCTTCAACGGACACACATCGGCATCAAACAACATCCGAAAAAGGAAAGGAAAGCTTCCCGGGGCTCCCAAAACGCGAAGACAGGCCAAGACAGGTTGGGACAGCCGTCCCAAACTGGAACGGCCGTCCCAAACGCCAAAATGCAAGTGAGACGCACGTCTCACCTTTGGGACGCGCGTCCCAAACCCCAAAACGCAGTTGGGACGGCCGTCTCGACGGCCGTCCCAAACCCAACAGGCCGTCCCAGCTTGGCCCAGTGTAAAATGTGCAGTTGGGACGGCCGTCCCAACCCAGACGGCCGTCCCAGATGTCCAGGCTGCGAAATATATAAATAGGAGCCTCATTTGTCATTCTCCACACCCCAGACAACTCCAAGACTTGTCTTCTTCTCTCCCTCCTTCGAATGATCTCTTTGATTGCCTTTAATAGGTAACAATCAGTTAAGGAATTTGTATTCCGGCATTCGATTCTTCTAGAATATTTTAGGCGAGTCGAGTTTATTCGAGAGGAGAGTCATTGTAGAGTGAAGGATTGCCGCAAAGCGTCCTCTGTATAAAAGACTTATAATATAAAGCTTGCTTCAGAGGTTCTTCTCAATTCTCTTCCCTTTTATTGCTTTATTTACTGCTTTCTGTATGCAATGTAGATAAAATCATGTAGATAGCCATATTTAAATACTGTACGAATAAAATAGGGTAATAGCGTAATTTCTTGTAATCTTTACTTAAATGAATTAATCCGTCATAGGGAACCCGAAAGGGGCGTTGTGGGGTGCTAATACCTTCCCCACACGTAACTAACTCCCTTACCCGACTCTGGTTATAATGGCCAAGTTTGGTTTTTATTAAAATCAATGCCTTTTTCTCCTTTTCCAATGTTTATGGTCAAAACATTGGTGGCGACTCCAAAAGAACTCTTTTCGAAAACCTTGCTTTTTTATTAGAGGATAGTTCAGTGTTGAGCGCCTTGGAAGCAATGAACATATTTTTAACAAAAAACGCGATTCTCAACCATCTTTTCGCGACCGCTCGCATTAACGTTCGAGATGTCCCAGGACGTCGGAACGGACGGCGGCGACAAAGAACAAAGAACTTAGAGAGTTGAAGACTTGTATTCTTGTGTAATAACTCTGTTTTGATGAGTTTGAGTCTGTAATATTAGAGTCTAAGATAGCCAATACATAGTCTACTCTTTAGAAGCTTCAAAAACTCATTTATATTAAAAACCCAGGGGTTTAATCGATTAAAAGGCCAAATAATCGATTATTACAGAGAGAAAAACTATTTTTTGTATCAGCTCTCTGTAATAATCGATTAACATCCTATTAATAGATTAACAGGCCTGGTAATCGATTAACAGGGCAAATAATCGATTAAAACAGTGCATTGTGGGTTCCTTTCGATTTTGGCTCTGTAATAATCAGTTAACACTTGAGATAATCAATTATTTCAGTCAGATTTGCATTTTGAACTTCAAATTAAACCTATTTTTGAAAACCCTAGTCCCAATACACCAAGTTTCGAAAATCCCCAATTTCCAAACCCTAATTCATCTACTTAAGGTTCTCTAAGGCTCTCAGAAAATTGAACAACCTTTTTCAAACAAAAGTTGAGAGTTGTGATTGCCAGAGAACTTTTTGTTGGAGGAAAAAGGGGCTTTTGGAACCTGGTGTGGGCTAGAAGCGATAAAAATCACTAAGTGAGTTCTTGGTGGATTGTGTGTTGTGTCGTCTCTAGGGAAAGTTGTTCTTCATCTCTTGTGTGACTCCAGAGAGGTGTTTTCGTTACTCTATCTTTTCCATTGTTATCTGTTTCTAAAAACTTGATTATAGTGACATCGTTAATCCTCTGTTTGAGTGAGTAGCAACTGGACGTAGGGTCTTTTGATTCGAACCAATATAAATCTTCTGTGTAAGATGTTAGAAAAGTAGTTTTAAATCAAGAGGGGGGGTGAATTGATTTTTGAAAGTTTTTCGCAATACACAGATTATCTAATTCGAAAATTAAGATTACTTATCAATTCACAAATCACAAAGCAATCAAACAGTTTAAGTGCAGCAGCAGAAATTAAAGAGAGAAAGGTTAGGAAAGATTTCACCGGTAATTTTATACTGGTTCACCCAATACCAGGGCTACGTCCAGACTCTAGCCAAATTCCAGCTGGGTTCCACTAGAATAGATGTTTTGCAGACTCTCCCTCTTACACCTATTCTAACTCTCCACCAAGAACCAAATTCCAGCTCTTGGAAACCTCTGCAACCAAATTCCAGCCACAGAGAAACCAAGTGCCCAAATTCCAGGCACCACACACAAGAACCAAATTCCAGCTCTTGCTTTAACCTTTCCACCAAGAACCAAATTCCAGTTCTTGGCAACTTTCTACAACAACTGCAGAAAACTTGTACCCAAATTCCAGGTACAACACAATACAAAGTAATGAAAAAGAATTTACAAAGAAGAGACTTAGAAAGCTCAAACCGGATTACACCAATCCACAGTAAGTTTCTTCTTCAAGGATGCAAAGTGCCTCAAGAAAGATTTCAAAAGAAGTTCACAAAAACAGTTGTGTATCTTTCTTGAAAAATGCTAATAGTTGTTTGTATTGATTGCTTGAATTGTGTAAAAACTGATATTCAATCTCTGTTTCAAAGTTTCAAGCAAAACTGTTTTTAAAAGAGTATTTTCAAATCTGCTGCATTAATTAATCTGTTGAAAGTTTGTTTTAATCTGTTGAAATAGCCGTTATAATCTGTTAAAAGTCCTTTCAACCCATTAATGCATTCTTGATCTTTAACAGAAAATGTTTTAGTTGATACGACCACGTTTTTATCAGTTAAAACGTTTTACAAACATTTTCTAAGTATAAAACAATCGATTGAATCGCGTATTAATCGATTGATTTGTTTAAAAACCTTCTTATAAAACTTTCCAAGTTATTTTAGCTGATATAAAGTCGTTTTAATCGATTGAAAATCTGCACATATATTTTCAAGTCATTTTAATCGATTGAAAGTTCGTTTTAATCGATTGAAAAGATTTTCTAAGTTATTTTAATCGATTGAAATACGTTTTAATCGATTGAAATAAGTCTGATCGGTCATAATTAAATTCTGATCGATCATAACCAACTCTGATCGGTCATAATCTCATTCTGATCGATCATCCTGACATCCAAAGTGATTTTAATCGATTGAAACGTGTTTTAATCGATTAAAATAATTCTGATCGCTCATATTTAAGATCTGATCGATTATATTGCATTCTGACCTATCATATTCGAATTCTAATCGGTCATAAAGAGTTTTAATCGATTAAAAGAAGTTTGTATCGATTAAAATATTGTAAAAACACTTTTTAAAACATTCTAAGTGTTTTAAATTGATTCTTTCAAACCTTTATCAGTTAATAACTTGTTTAAGAAAATTCTTTGCCAAAATGCTTTTGTTTTTGATTTGTTTAAAACTATTTTTGAGGCATTTTGCAAATTGAGTGAAGAAGCTTTATGCAGTGGAAAAGGTAAAGTGGTTTTACCTAAGCTTTCTGTTTAGACACACTAAGTCTTCAGCTCCTTTGTTCTGAGTGACTTGTTTGACTGCTGCAGAGTTGACCCTTGACTTTATTTTTGACTTCATCAAATCAATGAGATCTTTGCTAGGATCACTTTCATAAGACTCTATCCTTATCCTATTTACGTTTACACGACATTTTAATCGGTCAAATTTGGGGAAAATTTTTAAAACTAATTTTTGATAAGAAACCAATTCACCCCCCCTCTTGGTTTTTGTCCGTTCACGCAAACATTCCGCTGCGCGATTCTAACACCTTTGAACTCTTTTGTATCCTAGTGATATTTTGAGATATTAATCTATGTTCTTGATGTTGTTATTCTTATCCTTTGTGCCTATTAATACTTTTATCCTGGATATTCATATATATTGGAAAATATATCTCGAAACCCTTGATTAGGTTTAGAATATTTGATACGTTGATTGCTAGGAATGGTAATAGATGTTTCAATTGCTTAACACCCTAAACCTAATGTTGGAAAATCTATTAAATGTATGAGGAATCTATGTTTATAAGGTTTTCTTATGAATTTCATGTTCGAGCAATCAATGCGAATGATTTGAGTAGGTAGCATTAACATTGATAGGTTAATTGATGTTCTTAATTAGACCTAGCCATTATACAAAGGAGGGAAAAGGAAGTAAGTCAATCCTAAGTTCTCATAATTCATCTTTTTTAAATACACTTTATAGCTTTTTACTGTATGTTTTCAATTCAAAAGTGTATGAAAAACCCTGTTTGCATTAATACACTTAGTAAGCTTATGTTTCAGAATTGAAGTACTTGTTGGATTTGATGAAGACATATAGAGTTTAGTTTGTGGGTGTGTAGGTGAATAGGTTATGGGTTTAGAATTTAATCTCTTGATAGTTTCAGTAGATCTTGTGATAAGCGCCTATAAATGATGCATTTCATAGAACTTATTTTACTGCATGAAAAACCAATCTTTAAGCATTAAAAGAACAAACTGAGTTTTTCAATCTGTTAAAAAGAAGTTTCAATCTGTTAAAATCACTTAACATAGGAAATGTTCATATACAGTCAAAATTTTAATTGATTGAATCGCATAATCAACAGGTTAAAATGTTCTTAATGATTTTTTTTCATATTAAAGGTTTCGCAATTTTAATATGTTGAAATCAAGTTCAATCTGTCGAAACAGAGAGATGTCATTTTTCACTTTGAAGTATCTCAGAATTTCAATCTGTTCAAATAAGTTTTAATCTGTTGAAACAGAGAGATCATTTTTTCATTCTAAGATATCACAGAAATTCAATCTGTTGAAATAAGTTTTAATCTGTTGAAACAGAGAGATCATTTTTCTATTCTAAGGTATCATAGGATTTCAATCTGTTGTAATAAGTTTTAATCTGTTGAAATAGAGAGATCATTTTTTCATTCTAAGGTATCACAGGATTTCAATCTGTTGAAATATATTTTAATCTGTTGAAACAGAGAGCTACCATTTTTTTCTAAACTGTTTCAATCCGTTGAAAGCTCGAAACAACCGATTGAATGAGTTTTAAATGAAATCAATCAATTGAATCTATCAGTTTCTCTCTTTTACTCTATAAATAAAGTTTTGATTTCTCTTTTGAAAACACAATTTGGAAAACATTTGAAAGCAATCTTAGAGCTCTCATATTCGTGCCTTTCTCTGAGCATTCATAAACTTTTCATATCATAAGGCGTTTAGATCAAGATTGTTGAAAGATTATCAAGAGAGAAAATTCTGAGTTAGGAAAATTGATTCTGGACTTCTATTTTTTTAAAGCTGCAGTCCAGGTTTATTCTTTTCATATACTTGTACAAAGTTTAATTGTGTAGATTGGATTTGAATCTGCACTGGTTACAGTAACTGGGTTTGGTTACTGGGTGGTTAATTCAAGAGTCTATCTTGTGGTGTTGTAAGATAGTTCTTGGGGTAGATTGGTGTATATCTACTGGTTTGTATTTTTCACTTGGAATTAGTGGAACTTGGCAGATTTGTCAAGAACTAGATGTAGCTCTTGGAAAGAGTGAACCAGTATAAACTCTTGTGTTGAATTTCTGCTTTCATCTCTTTTCATTTCTTGTTTATATTCTTGCTTTGTTTAAAACCAAATCTGCCTAATAAAAGATTGGATAAAGATTAACCATTCTTCCAAAAGAAAGAGTGTTTTTCGAAAAAGATTTCAAAAGTTCAATTCAACCCCCCTCTTGAACTCAACCATTAATTCTTACAATTGATACCAGAGCTGGTTCTTGTAAGTTACTCAAGAATTCGGTCCAAGAAAGGTTTAAATGGCTGAGGGAAAGATGAATTTTTCTCATACAAATAATTGGTTAAAAGGACTAAATAACTGGTTAGAGAATAGGTTTAAAGTTCTAGAAGAAGAGTTATTAAAAAGCAAAACAAATATGGAACATCTTGAAATAATCTACAATAATTCATCTTCTGATAATGCTGCTGCTAACAACCATTGTGAAAAGTGTATCTCTCTGCAGAATAAGGTTGAGTATTTGATTAAAACTTTATCTAAGTTTACTCAAGGTAAATAAAATTTAGATACACTTCTTGGGTCCCAAAACTGTGTTTTTGATCATACTAGAATTGGGTACAAACCTAAGGTTGGGGTTAAAACTAAAAGATATTTGAATTTCTTTTCTTTTAGAAAATCAACAACATCTCCTTTCTCATCTTGTCATTACTGTATGAAAAAAGGGCATACTATAAAATTCTGTCATATTAGAAAACAACAACAAATACTTGACCCCTAAGGACCCAAAGTATTTAAGGGTACCAAATACTTTATGCTTGATTTTTTAGGAACAACAGCAAAAATCACTTTGGTACTTGGACAGTGGATGCTCAAGGCATATGACAGGTGATATTTCCAAATTCCAGAAACTGAGATTGAAGAATGGAGGACACGTGACATATGGAGATAACAACAAGGGAAGAATCTTAGGTTCTGGAGATATAGGAGATGGTGAAACCGTGACCATTCACAATGTTCTTCTTGTTGAAGGTCTCAAGCACAACTTAATCAGTATAAGTCAATTATGTGATCTTGGTCACAAGGTTATCTTCAAACCAGAAATCTGCCTAATCTGTGAGCCAAAATCTGATACAGTAATGTTGGTTGGTAAGAGATTAAACAACATTTACATGCTAGATATCAAGCATTCTATCTCATCTCAAAGTTGTCTTCTTACTAAAGAAGAAGAATCTTGGTTATGTCATAGAAGGCTTGCACATATTCATCTTAATCAACTTGACAAACTAATTACTAAAGATTTAGTTTCTGGACTACCTAAGCTTCAAATTCTGAAAGACAAAATCTGTGAAGCTTGTTTAAAAGGTAAACAAACTAGAAAATCCTTTTCAAACAAAAACATAGTCTCTACTTGTAGACCTTTGGAACTGCTTCACATGGATTTGGTTGGTCCTTCAAGAAATAAAAACCTAGGTGGTAATCTCTATATCATGGTAATTGTTGATGATTTTTGCAGATTTACTTGGACTATTTTTCTAAAAGCCAAATCTGATTCTTTCAAATCTTTTAAAAAGCTTGCCAAGGTTTTACATAATGAGAAAGGTTATTTCATTACATCTATTCAAAGTGACAATGGTGGAGAATTTGTAAATGAAAAGTTTGAATTATTCTGTGAAAAGTATGACATAAAACACAACTTTTCTGCTCCAAGAACTCCTCAACAGAATGGTGTTGTGGAAAGAAATAACAGATCCATTATGGAACTTGATAGAACAATGCTTTGTGAAAATGCTTTACCTAAATACTTTTGGGCAGATGTTGTAAACACTGCTTGTCATGTTTTGAATAGAGTTTTGATTAGACCCATTCTTAAGAAAACCCCATATGAACTTTACAAAGGAAGAAAACACAACATAAACTATTTCAGGGTTTTTGGATGTACATGTTTTGTTTTAAACAATGGGAAAGAAAATGTTGGCAAGTTTGATGAAAAATCTGATAAAGGGATCTTTCTTGGCTATTCTTCTAACAGTCATGCATATAGAGTCTATAATTTAAGACTAAAATCTGTTGAAGAATCAGTACATGTTGTTTTTAATGAGTCTCCTCGAGTGTTGCAGAGTAAAACAACAGGTACTGCAGATGATGACGAATTAACTGATAATTCTTATTAGTTAAAACATCCCAGTGGTTCAGATCAGTGTACTATCGAAGAAGGTGATCAATCAATTGATCCTACAAATCTGATCCACCAGAAAGAATTGCTGAAGAACAGGAAGAAGATATCTTGGATGAGCTTCCCAAAGAATGGATTGTCCCAAGAGATCTTTCTCTAGACAATGTCATTGGGAAAATCAATAAGGGAGTATCCACTAGACATTCTCTTAATCAATTCTGCAATCATATGGCATTCATTTCACAAATTGAACCTAAAACTTTTAAGGATGCATTAAATGATGAATATTGGGTTAGTGCCATGCATGATGAGCTTAATCAGTTTGAAAGAAATAATGTGTGGGAATTAGTTCCTAAATCCAAAGATATCAATGTAATTGGTACTAAGTGGGTATTCAAAAACAAATTAGATGAACACGGCATTATTACTAGAAATAAAGCTAGGTTGGTAGCCAAAGGATATAATCAACAGGAAGGAATTGATTTTGATGAAACCTTTGCACCCGTAGCTAGACTTGAAGCTGTTAGACTGTTATTAGCTTATGCTTGTATTAGTGGTTTCAGATTACTACAGATGGATGTCAAAAGTGCCTTTCTAAATGGACTCATCAATGAAGAAGTCTATGTTTCTCAGCCTCCTGGTTTTGAAAACCATAAACATCCTGACCATGTCTACAAGCTGAAAAAGGCTCTTTATGGATTAAAGCAGGCTCCTAGACAATGGTATGAGAGGCTAAGTAATTTCTTAATTAATCAAGGATACAAAAGAGGTGAAGTTGACAAAACCTTATTCATTAAGAAATTTGGATCTGACATTATTCTGGTGCAGGTTTATGTTGATGATATCATTTTTGGTTCTACTAATAATGTCTTGTGTAATAAATTTGTTAAGGAAATGCAAAGTGAATTTGAGATGTCTATGATGGGAGAATTGAATTTCTTCCTTGGTCTCCAGGTTAAGCAATTAAGGAATGGTATTTTCCTAAATCAATCTAAATATTGTAATGAGTTGTTGAAGAAATTCGATATGCATAATTGCAAAGAATCATCCACACCCATGTCTACTAACTGCTGTCTAGATTTAGATGAAAAAGGGAAATCAGTTTATCAAACTAAATATAGAGGTTTGATTGGATCTCTTCTATATCTCGATCGCTAGTAGGCCCGACATTATGTTCGATGTTTGCCTTTGTGCTAGATTTCAGTGCAAATCCAAAGGAATCTTACCTCACCGCCGCTAAAAGGATTCTCAAGTACCTTAAAGGAACCATTAATGTTGGACTATGGTATCCCGAAGGTGCATCTCTTAAACTTGTTGGATTTTCTGATTCTGACTTTGCAGGATGTAGATTGGATAGGAAAAGTACCTCTGGTACATGCCATTTACTCGGGAAGTAGTCTCATATCATGGCACAACGAAAAACAAGCATGTGTATCTCTTTCAACCGCAGTAAGTTCGAATACATTGCAACTGGGAGTTGTTAGTGCTCAAAGTATCTACCTTAAACAATAATTGAAAGATTATGGAGTATTTCTCAACACGGTACCTCTGGTTTGTGATAATACTAGTGCAATTAATCTAACTAAAAATCCTATTCAACACTCTAGAACTAAGCATATTGAAATTAGACATCACTTTATTAGAGAACATGTTTCTAGGGGTGATTGTGAAATTTTATTCATTGATACTGAGAAACAATTAGCTGACTTGTTCACAAAACCACTTCCTAGAGATAGACTTAATATGCTTAGAACTGAATTAGGAATTTTGGATCTATCTAGCATTGAATAATTGATTCTTTATTATGATTCTGTGCTTTTTAACAGGTTGTTAATATGTTCAATCGATTAAATTGTATGGAAATTTTGAAATTATGTGTTTTAATCGATTGAAATTACAAAATAATCTGTTGATTTCCTGATTCTCAATCTCTATTCATGTTGTATTGCCAGTTTAATCGATTAAATAATCTTTTAATCGATTTATTTCAATAACTCTGTAGCTCTGCATGTTTTACTTTTACAAATCAATCGATTAAATCTTCGATTCAATTGTTTTAATTCACTTTTGATGCTCTGCATGTTTTTCTTTTACAAATCAATCGATTAAATCGATTTATTTTACTTGTGATGATCTGCATCTATATCTGTAATTGAAAATCAATTGATTTTATGGAAAATCAATTGGTTAATTTTTTCTAGGGTTAGTAGTGTATGTGTTGCCTCTAATCACTTACTGCAGATTGAGATGAGTGCCTTTGCAATCGGGAACAACTTCAGCTACTCTCTTAAATGTAATAGTTATCCAATAAAAGCTCGAATGACTCGTGATTGGAAATCGATGTGAAGGTAATCGAGTATCACAAAGAACAACTCTCTCTCTCTCTCTCGCCTTTACCATCTCTCGACGCATGGAGCAGAACAACAGTAATTCACAAAAAGACAAAATTGACTATTCAAAGTAGATGAAGGGTCTCATTTCTTTTTAGCATGCAATAGTGATTCAAAAATCTTGTACTCTCTCCTTGAAAATATTCTCTCTTCTCTGTTTTTCAGTTCATCTCTCAAAACAACATGTTCAAGCGCACCAAATCTGGGAGGAAGAAGTTCAGCAAAGGAGAATCCTCAGCTGCTGTGCAAGAAACATCAGGAGGAGGGCGCATTGAATCCTGGTTCAATGGGAACCAAGAAAAGATGAACTTATTCATTCACGAAATGAGCAGGAAACAGATTAATATTCCCAAGGTTTTGAAATTCTTGTGGTTGGAAGCTGAAGGGTTCAGAGATGTTCGGAAGCTGCTGCAACACCAGAAACTTCAGAAGTCTCTTGAGTTCAATGGTAGAATCTATCCTGATCTTATTAAAGTTTTCTTTACTAATCTGTCATTTGAAGGTTCTACACTCAAAACTCAAGTTAAAGGAGTAGAAATAGAGATTACTCCCATTGTCTGGAAAAATGTTGTTGGACTCAAGGATGAAGGAGTAAAAGTCACTAAAGGATATACCTCTGATGTAGAAGAATTCAACAAAGTCCAATACTTTCGCTCGTGTATGAGAAATAAGCGTGACTCTGTGAGTTCCTTCAACACTGGAAATCTTAACCTTGAAGAAAGAATTATTGCGTTCATAGTGGCCTGGTAGCTTACTCCCAGGGGGAGCAATCATGCAGTACTGAATGAAGGGGATTTGGTACTGATGTACTGTATCCACCACAGAATCAGAGTAAACTGGGTGTTTGTCATCAAGGACCATATGATCAAAGCAAAAAGGCTAAGTGATTTTAGGTATCCTTATGCAATCCTAATTTCTAAATTTCTAACTCATTTTGGTGTTGACTTGGAAGGAGAATTGGCTGAAACCATTCACCCGACAAATGAGATTAACAACTCCACCCTTCATAAAATGGGATTCATTAAGATTGATGGCGAGTGGATTTCGAAAGAAGAAGCTGGGAGAGAAGAAGAAGTCGAAGAAGAAGAAGAGGAAGAAGATGAGAATACTGGTGCTTCGAGTGCTGTTGAAGCAAGACAAACATACCCTATGAAAGATGTTATGGAAGAGCAGTCTCCATTGGAAGTGATTCCTTACATGGCACAACCTGACCGTGGCACGCCTCTTTCACAGTTCGAATGGACTATGCTGCATCAGATGAATGAAATGCAAACAAATCAAAGGAGGCACATGGAGATGACATTTGCTCTACAAGCTCGCCAGCATCGACTCTATGAAGACTCCATTGCCAGATTTCAAGCACATTGACAATTAACTGGAGGATATCTTCAACAGAATTGGAGACCTCCAATTCAATCAGGGTCCTTGGGATGGTGATGAGTGAAGTTTCCTTTTAAATGTTTTTGTTCACTTGTTTCTTTTGTTTGTTTTGTTTGGGTACCTACATGGTACTTATGGACTGTAATTAAACACTTTTTGATGAAGTCAAATAGGGGGAGAAGTTTTCTTATAACTGACACTACACACATATCACAAAATCATATATGTCTCTGTTCTGTTATTGTTCATGCAAGTGATGTGGTTATTTGTCTCTATCAAATAGGGGGAGATTGAAGTACTTGTTGGATTTGATGAAGACATATAGAGTTTATAGAGTTTAGTTTGTGGGTGTGTAGGTGAATAGGTTATAGGTTTAGAATTTAATCTCTTGATAGTTTCAGTAGATCTTGTGATAAGCGCCTATAAATGATGCATTTCATAGAACTTATTTTACTGCATGAAAAACCAATCTTTAAGCATTAAAAGAACAAACTGAGTTTTTCAATCTGTTAAAAAGAAGTTTCAATCTGTTAAAATCACTTAACATAGGAAATGTTCATATACAGTCAAAATTTTAATTGATTGAATCGCAGAATCAACAGGTTAAAATGTTCTTAATGATTTTTTTTCATATTAAAGGTTTCGCAATTTTAATCTTTTGAAATCAAGTTCAATCTGTTGAAACAGAGAGATGTCATTTTTCACTTTGAAGTATCTCAGAATTTCAATTTGTTGAAACAGAGAGATCATTTTTTCATTCTAAGATATCACAGAAATTCAATCTGTTGAAACAGAGAGATCATTTTTCTATTCTAAGGTATCACAGGATTTCAATCTGTTGAAATAAGTTTTAATTTGTTGAAACAGAGAGATCATTTTTTCATTCTAAGGTATCACAGGATTTCAATCTGTTGAAATATATTTTAATCTGTTGAAACAGAGAGCTACCATTTTTTTCTAAACTGTTTCAATCCATTGAAAGCTCGAAACAACCGATTGAATGAGTTTTAAATGAAATCAATCGATTGAATCTATCAGTTTCTCTCTTTTACTCTATAAATACAGTTTTGATTTCTCTTTTGAAAACACAATTTGGAAAACTTTTGAAAGCAATCTTAGAGCTCTCATATTCGTGCCTTTCTCTGAGCATTCATAAAATTTTCATATCATAAGGCGTTTAGATCAAGATTGTTGAAAGATCATCAAGAGAGAAAGTTCTGAGTTAGGAAAATTGCTTCTGGACTTCTATATTGTTAAAGTTGCAGTCCAAGTTTATTCTTTTCATATACTTGTACAAAGTTTAATTGTGTAGATTGAATTTGAATCTGCACTGGTTATAGTAACTGGGTTTGGTTACTGGGTGGTTAATTCAAGAGTCTATCTTGTGGTGTTGTAAGATAGTTCTTGGGGTAGATTGGTGTATATCTACTGGTTTGTATTTTTCACTTGGAATTAGTGGAACTTGGCATATTTGTCAAGAACTGGATGTAGCTCTTGGAAAGAGTGAACCAGTATAAACTCTTGTGTTGAATTTCTGCTTTCATCTCTTTTCATTTCTTGTTTATATTCTTGCTTTGTTTAAAACCAAATCTGCCTAATAAAAAATTGGATAAAGATTAACCATTCTTCCAAAAGAAAGAGTGTTTTTCGAAAAAGATTTCAAAAGTTCAATTCACCCCCCCCCCCTCTTGAACTCAACCATTAATTCTTACAAGAATTTCCAGTGACATCATTCCTTGTGGGATCGACTTTTATTTTATCGAAATACTATAATGCAATTGATAATATTGGTACGCTTGCCAATTATTCAACAAGTATTTCTGGCGCCGTTGTCGAGGAGTGGCATTCCTTGAAAATTCTTTGTCTAGCTTATTATTTCTTTATTATTATTATTATTATTGTCCTGTGCTAATTCTTGCTTGAGTTGCTCTTTGATTTATGCTTTTAAGAGGACAGGTATCTATAGATCAGCTTGGAATTTGATCCCGATATTGAGAAAGCCATTTAGAGGAATCATGGTAGAAAGAGAAGGGAAACTCAAGAACAAGAAATAGGAGAATCAGTCAACTCTTCTCCCACACTCAACTTTCCAGACCCAATCATAGAAGACATGGAGGGAGAAAGAGCGAATTCGCCTAGAAGAACACTCGGAAACTATACATGCAAAAAGGTCAAGGTCTGAGACATTTTTCCAGCATTGCAATACCAACCAACCAATCTTTGGAGATGAAGCCATCTTTCTTAAGCTTGATTAGTGCTCATCAATTCACCGGAATGGATCATGAAGATCCTTATATTCATTTGTCCACTTTTTATGAGTTGATTGGCACCATGTGATTTAAAGAAGGAGATATTGAATCTACGTGCTTGAGATTGTTTCCTTTTTCATTGGCTGGTAGGGAAAATGAGTGGTTAAAAGCACATCCTAATAAGAGTTTGACCAGTTGGGGTAATGTAGAAGAGAAGTTTCTGAACAGATTTTTTCCACCATCTCGCTACTCAAGGAAAAATCTGACATTTCTACTTTTAGACAAGGAGCATATGAAATTTTTTGTGAAGTATGGGAGAGATTTAAATCACTGTTAAGGAGGTGCCCAAATCATGAATTTGAAGACCTTGCCCAGTTGAACATTTTATGCACTAGCTAGCTTGAGACCTGATACAAAGATGCTCTTAGATGTGGCAGTAGGAGGAACCATGATGTTTGTTGATGCTGAACATGCCACAATAATTATTGATGCACTAGTCTCTACAGACCAGCAAACCCAACATGATAGACATCCAGTTCAGAGGAATGGAGTGTTTGATCTTAACACCACAGATGCTATCCTAGCTTAGAATAAAATTATAATTCAACAGACTGAAGCATTGACCAAGCAAATGGCAAAACTGCCTCAACAATTACATATTGTCCAATACACTTCCAATCAACAAATAAATTGTGACTTTTGTGAAGGTGATCATCCAAATGTACACTGCTCTTATGAAGGTAACATACAAGAAGAAGAAGCTCATTATATGGGTGCTCAAAGTGGTAGTGGTCTAGGAAGACAAGCAAATTTGCCTAATTCCAACAACTATCAGAACAATTTTTCACAAGGATGGAGAGGGAATCAGAATTAGAATTTTGGGTGGAAACAAGGTGTTGGTCCATCTAATAGACAACCTCCAAATCAGAATTAGAATTTTGGGTGGAAACAAGGTGTTGGTCCATCTAAGAAGAAGATCTAGTAAAAGAAGATGAAGGGCAAGAAGAGGAGAGTAAGAAAGAGAGACATATCCCTAGTAAGAAGAATGAAGAGGGAGAAGAAAGACAAAAGATAATAGGAGGAGAGAGTAGCAAGAATGAATATGCCCAAGAAAAAGGAGGGAGTAAAAAATCATTTGTGAAGAAGTTACCATATCCCAAGGCTCCTTCAAAAATAGAGAAAGAGAGACAATTCACCAAATTTATGGACATTTTTAAAAGGTTGCAGATTAATATACCTTTTGTGGAAGCTATGGAGAAAATGCCAACATATGCCAAATTCATGAAAGAACTCCTCACTAAAAAGAGAAGATTTGCAGAAGAAGAGACAATAGAACTGGAAGTAGGGTGTATTGCAATTTTTCAAAAATCCTTGCTAACAAAATTGATGAGTCATTATATTTCCATATTTTCTTCCCTTTCTGAATTTATTTTAATTAGTGTTTTAGGCTTAACTTTCTATTATTAGTGATTTTTACTAATTGGGCTTCATTGGGCCAATAATTCATATTTTAATTAATTTGAATCTATTTGATCTAATTTTTGCTTATTATTAATTTTAGGACAGTTAAAGCAATTTTGGGCCTAGAAGATTGGGCCTGATGCCATATTACAGTTTAAAGCAATTTTGGGCTTGGAAAATTGGGCCAATTGTCATATTTTATTCTATACGGGTACTAACATTGGTTCACTATTTTTTTTATCATTTTTTCTTTAGAGTTCTAAAAAACATGATTCTAGAAGCATTATAAACTAGCCACATTCAGCTTTCCAGAGGATCTAGAACCATTAAATTCGGAGCTAAATTGGATTTTACATAAATTATCCAAAATGGGTCAAGCGCACCAAGTCAGCCCAATGGACATGCTTCAGTAATTTAAGTCTCCTTAATTCATTAGACCTCTGAAAATAGTAGAAATGGTTGTTTTTGAAAGCTAACTCAAAAGGATTTTAAAGGAGACCGAAATCGCTTAATTTGGATAAGTTTTGAAAATATTGCACGTGTTTTAAGTTGGCGGACCTACACTGAAGCCAACTTATGATGTGTTTTGTGATCAGTTAGGCCCAAACCTAGATTAAGATTAGGGTTGGGGTTATTTATATAAGAGAGGCACATCACACATCACACAATCACACATCACACAAGGACCATGCAGCCACCACACAACCGCCTTTCATCTTCTGCAAATTGTATTCAAGTTTGTTTACTCTTTTGTCATTATTCTTGTTTCGATTTTAATTATGTATCTTCTTCTGCGTTGTCGATTTTCCATGGATAACTAAATCTTTATATTGATTTTCTGAGGAGAATGCAAGTATATCTTTAAGGTTTTGTTCTTCAATTTCATTTCATTTGTTCTCTTAACTCTTCATCTTCTAACCTCAGTGTTGAATTATAATCTGTTTATGCTTAATAAACCGAAACTAATATCACAGTTTTCTTAATTCTGTGTTAGATATGAGATTATGTGATGTATGCAATGCTTAATTGTATAAGGATAATTTGGGGTTAATCTTCACTTAGTTGGTTAATTTCATGTTGGAATAAGGGTTAAGGAAAATTTGAGATTAATCTTCGCTTAGTTGGTTAATTTCATATTGGAATAAGGGTTAAAGCTAATTTGGGATTAATCTTCGCTTAGTTGATTAATTTTGGATTGGAATATAATTTGAAATTTATCTTCACTTAGTTGGTGAGTTTCGAATTAATTTCGTAACCTAGGATAAGTGACGCTACATTAGAATCAGGAAATCAATTGCATTTTAATCTGTTTTTAATCCGCATTTTTATAATATGCTTCATCTAATATTTTAATTCTGAAAAAACCCCCCCTTTTGTTACTGTTCTAATTTGAAAAATTGATAAGCTTTGATAGAAATTCGTTGTTTTTGGGAGACGACCTAGGAAAGCTTCCTAGTACTACATTTATTTGTTTTAATTATTTGACCGAGTACACATCGATCAAAACCCAAAGATCCTGGTAGTTTTACTATCCCTGTTACCATTGGTGCATTACCAGTGGGAAAAGCATTACTTGATTTAGGGGCCAGTATAAATCTCATGCCATTATCTATGCTCAAAAAAATAGGAGACTTGGATGTTAGACCAACTAGAATTGACTCTACAACTGGCTGACAGATAAATAAAGATTCCATATGAAGTAGTAGAAGATGTTTTAGTTAGAGTGGACAAATTCATATTTCGTGTTGATTTTGTGATTATGGACATGGAGGAAGATGTGGAAGTTCCATTGATCTTGGGAAGGCCATTTATGAAGATTGCTAAAGTGATTATAGATGTTGACATTGGCAAGTTGAAAGTTAGAGTGGAAGATGATGAAGTTAATTTTAATCTATTTGAAGTTGTTCAACACCTAAAAGACAAGCAAGATTATTTTAGAATAGACACTTTGGAGGAGTTACTCATCTCAACTGAAAAGCAAGTAGTCAAGTTAGATCCTTTAGAGAAAGCATTGATAGAAGGAGGCTACACTTTGGGCATGGAAGAAGATTCAGAAGTGAAGGAATTTTTAATGGAGTTAGATAAAGCAAAAGAGATGTCGTCCCACAATGTTCAGGTTGAAGATTTGGGAAAAGAAGAGAAAATTGAAGAAAACAAAGTTGAGTTGAAATCGTTGCCCCCACACTTGAAGTATGTATTTCTTGATGAAGAAAGATATAAACCAGTGATAATTAGAAGCTCATTATCTCCAATTGAGGAAAAGAAATTAATAGCAATTTTGCAGAATAATATGGGAGTCGTAGGGTGGAAATTAGTAGATTTGAAAGGTGTCCATCCTATTGTATGCATAGGATCTACATGGAACAAGATTACAAGCTTGTTGCACAACCACAAAGATGTCTCAATCCTACTCTGAAGGAGGTTGTTAAAAAAGAGGTGCTGAAACTTCTTGAACCAGGTATGATTTATCCCATTTTTTACAATAATTCGGTGTGTCCTGTGCAGGTTGTTCCTAAGAAAGGTGGGATGATAGTTATTCGCAATGAAGAGAACAAATTAATTCCCACAAGGACAGTTAATGGATGGAGGATGTGTATTGATTACCAAAAACTCAACAAAGCCATAAGAAAAAACCATTTCCCATTACCATTCATGGATCAGATGCTTGAAAGATTAGCATGCCAAACATTTTACTGCTTTTTAGATGGATATTCTGATTACAATCAAATTGTGGTGGATCCTTTAGATCAAGAAAAGACTTTTTTACATGTCCTTTTGGTGTTTTTGTTTATAGAAAAATTCCATTTAGGTTGTGTAATGCTCCAACCACTTTCCAAAGATGTATGTCTGCTATCTTTTCTTATCTTGTTGAAAGCTGCATAGAAATCTTTATGGATGATTTTTTAGTATTTGGGCCATCATTTGATTTATGTTTGCAACATTTGGATATGGTACTGAAAAGATGTATGGAGACAAATTTGGTGCTACATTGGGAAAAGTGTCATTTCATAGTCACGGAAGGTATTGTGTTGGGACACAAGATTTCATCTCGGGGTATTGAAGTAGATCGAGCAAAGGTGAAAGTTATTTCTAAACTACCACCTCCAATCAATGTGAAAGGCATAAGGAGTTTCTTGGGACATGTAAGATTTTATAGAAGATTTATCCAGGATTTTTCTAAGATTGCAAAACCTCTTAGTAATTTGTTGAACAAAGATACAAAGTTTTGTTTTGATGAGGAATGCCTCAAAGCCTTTTTAGCTATAAAGGATAAATTGTATTCAACCCCCATCATTACGGCACCTGATTGGAATTTAAATTTTTAATTGAATTATGATGCTATGTTGTAGGCGTTGTACTTGGTCAAAGAAAAGCAAAGGCCTTTCATGTTTTTCATTATGCAAGCAAGGTTCTAAATGAAGCTCAAACCAACTACGCAACAACTGAAAAAGAATTACTTGCAATTGTATTTGCTTTAGAAAAATTCAGATCTTATTTGATAGGATCAAAAGTTGTTATGTACACTGACCATGCAACTATCAAATATTTTCTTGCCAAATCAGACTATAAACCAAGATTAATAAGATGGGTATTGCTGCTGCAAGAATTTCATCTGGAAATCAAAGATAAAAAAGGTAGTGAAAATCGTGTGGCAGATCATTTATCCAAATTGATTAATGAAGAGGCAACTTTGAAAGAGCAGGATATTAGAGATGAATTTCTAGATGAAAAACTATTTGTTATTCAAGAGAGACCATGGTTTGCTAACATGGCAAATTTCAAAGCTGCAGGGGTTGTTGTAAAAGATTTTAATTGGCATCAAAGAAAGAAGTTTTTTAAAGATGCACACTATTTTGTATGGGATTATCCCTATCTTTTAAAAATAGGGAGTGATAACTTACTGAGAAGGTATGTAAAAAATGAGGAAGCTCGAAACATTCTAAGGCATTGTCACAGTTCTCCTTATTGTGGGCATTTTAATGGAGTGAGGACTGCTGCAAAGGTCCTTCAATTTGGTTTTTTATGGCCTACCTTGTTCAAGGATGCCCACAACTATGTTCAACAATGTAATAATTGTCAAAGAACAGGGGGAATTTCAAGAAGACATGAAATGCCTCTGAATATCATGGTAGAAGTAGAAGTATTTGACTATTTGGGAATTGATTTTGTAGGCCCTTTCCCATCCTCATTCTCTAATGAGTACATCTTGGTAGCAATTGACTATGTGTCTAAGTGGGTTGAAGCAGTAGTAGCTGCAAAAGCAGATGCAAAAACTTTGATAAAGTTTTTAAAGAAGAATATCTTTTGTAGGTTTGACACGCCTATAGTTTTGGTTAGTGATGGAGGATCACATTTCTGCAATAATCAACTTCAAAAATGTCTGGAGCATTATGGGGTTAGGCATAAAGTTGCATCACCTTATCATCCACAAACTAATGGGCAAGTAGAAGTGTCAAATAGAGAAATCAAAAGAATCTTAGAGAAAACTATTTCATCTTCAAGGAATGATTGGTTAATGAAGATGGATGATGCGCTATGAGCTTATAGAACTGCATACAAATATCTCACTGGGCTTTCTCCCTTTCAACTTTTTTTTGGAAATTCATGTCATCTCCCGGTGGAAATGGAACACAAAGCGTATTGGGCTTTAAAATTCTTAAATTTTGACCCTAAAGCCTCAACAGAGAAAAGAAGAACCCAAATGCATGAATTAGAGGAAATGAGACTCAATGCATATGAATTCTCTAAGTTGTACAAGGAGAAAGTCAAGGCATATCATGATAAGAAAATCTTGAAACAAGATTTTCATCAAGGTCAACCGGTGTTGCTATTCAACTCAAGGTTAAGGTTTGTCCCTTGGAAATTAAAATCCAAATGGTCAGGGTCATTCTTGATAAGTGTTAAGCCTTATGGTGCTGTGAAATTGGAAGATCCAGCAATAGGAAGAACATGGACAGTCAATGGTCAAAGAATCAAAGCTTATCTGGGAGGTAAAGTTGAAAGACTCACCTTGATCACTCACCTGATTGAGCCATGAAGAAGATAGGCATCGAGCTACAGACGTTAAACAATAGCTCTTGGGAGGCAACCCAATGTTTTGAATTTGTTTTATTTTTGCATTTTAAGTTTTGATGCATTTTAAGAGGAATGAGGGAGCCATTATTAGTTAATTGTGGCAATTTTGAATTGGGTTTGTTTGAACAATATTCGGTTTAGGTGTTAAGTTTTTGATTGAGTCAACAAGAAGGGGAGAGGAAATAATTTTTGAAGTTTGACTACTGAAAGTTTTGAATTTGAGTATCATGTTTAAGATTCAAATTTTACTAAAAACCCTCAAATTTTTTGCATAAATCGCTCAAGCGCCAAAAGTTTCGCTTGAGCAAAAATCAGTGTAACCTCTCGGGCCTTTGGTCGCTCAAGCGAATAAAATTTTGCTTGAGTGAATGTCCATTATTTCGCTTGAGCGAATGTCCATTATTTCACTCAAACGTGAGACGCGGGCATTTTCGCTCAAGTGAGGCTGTGTTGCTTGAGCGAAATACCCAGATTTTGAATATAAACCCAAAACCTATCTCAGCTTTTCATTCTCTTCCAAACTCATTTTGTGTAGCCACTTTTCTCCAGCCATTTCTCCTCTAATTCAAGCCTAAATCCTTATAATTTCAGTCCCCCATTCACCATTTTAAGTATTCTAGGGTGTTTTGGCCACATTTCACCGATTGAAAATCCAAAATTTATATATCTTCTCTGTTCATTTCCCCTGCATATCATTTGTTCCTGATTATGCTATTAAGGTAATATTTCAAACTCTTCTTGGTGATTTTGACTATTCTTGAGTGTGGATTTGTGATTGTAGCTGGATTTGAAAGTTAGAATGCATTTATATTTGTTAGAACTTCTACTGTGCACCAACTGTTTGATAAAATGCCTTAGAGTAAATGACTTACTTTTTATGGGATAGTAAGCTTGTGTTTGCTCATGATTTTCTTAAATGTTTCATTAGGAAAGTGTACATGTTAGGAATTTGAGTCATAAGGGTTCCAAAATTAGGTGGACACCAACTACGTGATGAAACGTCTCAGTAGGAACCATAGTTTGTTTTATTGAAAATGACCCTCTGACATAAACCACAATGCATGACCATGACCCAAAGTTTCATTCTATTCATGATAGGAGCAATATATTCAATTAATCATTAATTATCTTTGTTTATCATGATATTTGCATATGGGTCCACGAAGAGATACACATGGTGCCTCATATTCCAGGGCTGCTGAAAAGAGGCCCAGGACTAAGCCTGAAGAGCCCTTTGTCGACAAAAGTAGGTTCAGGGATGCTGAGAGGTAGGCTAAATTTGAAAAAATTAGCCAATGGAGCTTTATTGCTGAAAGGCGAGTGGAGCTCAATGAAGGAGAGTTTCCAAAATTTATTAATGAAATCACTCGCTAGAACTAGAGGCAGCTGGCACTACCGATGCCAAAATTTGACCCAGATGTGGCCAAAGAGTTTTATGCTAATGCGTGGCTAGTGGCAGGAGAGCCATATCGATCCCAATCTAAGGTGAGGAGTCGCTGGGTTTCCTATGACAGTGATGTAATCAACAACTTGCTAGGCAACCCCCTGCACTTGAATGAAGGTGAAATCTACACTTAGCAGGTCATTAGGAATAGCAGGCGTCTAACCGCATCTAGGTTTGGCAATGATGATACTGCTAGAGCTTTATGCATACTAGGGAGAACATTTGAAGCTAAACATGCTAGGAAGGCATTGAGGATACTCAGGGGCAATATGACGACCCTAACTTAGATATGGACATCATTTCTGTTGGCCAATATTGTGCCAATCAAGCACAGCTCGGACTTGAACATGTCGCGCTATCACATTATAAAGAGCATTCTTGAGGACATCCAAATTGATGTTGTTGCGCTTATTTTAGAAGAGATTTATCAATTTGTAGTGCGAGAAAGTGGTTGACGCGCAGAGCAAGAAAAGGCTCTAGGGTTCCCTTCCCTCATCACCGCTTTGTGTGCAGCTTAAGGTGTGGAGGTCAACCCTACAATGAAAATCCCACCACCAATCAACAGAAGATTCATAGAGCGCAACTGTGTAAATCCTACAGAAGAGGTAGCGTTGGCACTATAACAGCCACGTCGAGCCAGGCAGGCAGCACCACCACTCCAATGGCTTGGGGACAATCCAACTTTTCCAAGAGGGGGTGAGGCTGAAGTGCAAGATGAGGAAGAGACATCAAGCGAAGAGGAATGAGGGAGGCAATTTAATTTGATTTTAATGTTTTTTTTAAATTTAATGTTTTAAGTTCTTTGGTTTGTTTTAATTTCTTTATTCTTAATGTTTTGATTTAATGTTTGGAACTTAATTTGTTTTAATTTGATGTGATTAAATTCCTTTGCTACCCCGCACATTTTTTATTAGAGCCATATATGAAATTATTGCTTATTGTCTAATTCAAATCTAGAATTTGAAAAATCATTTTCATTGTTTCCAATAACATGTTATTTTGGGATGATGAGTATGATAGTGAAAAATTAATTGACGAGAAGAACTAGGAATTAACTGAATTGGAGAACCTAGCTGAAACCCAAGAGAGGAGTGAAAAAAAAAATAGTTAAATTAAGTGTCAACACTTTATGATAATAACTGCTATTGATTGATTATTTGATGTGATTGCATGTTAGCGAGACTTGAAAATGATAAAGACAATTCTTTTTTTAGTGAAAGTAGATATAACCCAATGCGAAATAGCCAACCCTGCATTAATTATAGGAAATTCTTTTGAACACCATTTGAGCAAAAACAAGATTTTTTCTTCAAACAAAATTCCAGAACCTAAATAATGTTTATCCACCTTCTTATATTTGAGAAATGAAATAATTATGAATGTTATTGTTTTTCCTACGGTTATTGTTATTCTAAAAAAAAAGGGTTGAGTAGAGAAAAAGGAAAGAAAAGCATAAATATTTTGGCTGAGATGAAATGATAAATGCACAATGAAGAAAGAAAAAGGAAATGCAAATTGGTGTGAATGATAACTAGTGAGAGTGTCAACTCACTATCATTATGTTGGAGCAAAAACATGAAGTTTGAGACTTAACTTGAGGAAAGTTTAAACAATAATCATTTCAATTTCTCAAATACTTTTGTATATCATAGAAAAACCAATGAATTCCTTGATAGCCCAGCCCCATTACAAGCCTCAATAGACCTTTTGATTCAAGTCTTGCTTAACAAATGTTGATTGCTTGAAGATGATTATCAATATTAGAGTATCTAAATTATGTGATTGAATGAGATAAACACTTACTCGTGAGAGTTAGAGTTGATTATGTATCACTCTATTTGAGAGATCATGCTTCTCTACGGATAGTTGATGATTAATTATCCCCTATTAGTTTTTGTAACTTTAATGCTTATGTATCCTATTTTCACATAGAATTCTGAGCATCACATCTTGAAGGAAAGTTATTTTTATGTTGGAGTTCTGGAAGAGAAAGTGATAATAGGTAATGAAATTTTGTTTTGGAAAATTAGTACTTTGCTTGGGGACAAGCAACATTCTAGGTTGGGGCTGTTGTTAAGTGGCAAATGTTGATGTAATTATGCTTTGAATTGTTATTTAACCACTTAAATTATGTTGATCCTAATCTATTCTTCTCCCAATGTAGGATGAATTGGAAGAGTACCTAGGTACAAGGGCAAGGATCATAATTCTCAAGTTAATTAAAGAAAAATTGGAAAAAAGGGAAGAAAATTTTCAGCCTAAGATTCACTCGATCGAGATAGATGCTCGCTTGAGCGAAAAGACGTTAAAACTCTCTAGAAGTCATTTGCTCGAGCGAGGTGGATGCTAGCTTGAGCGAAAATACATTAAAGCTTTTGGGAATTCAATCGCTTAAGCAAAAAATTCTCGCCTGAGCGAAAATCAACAATACTCACTTGACCGAAAAATTCCGCTTGAGTGAATGACGCAAAATTTTTCTATAAAAAGATAAGATGCATTTTGAGAAAGGGGAGTTGGGGGTTTTGAGAAGAAAGGCGCGACAACTGATCAAGTTCTCGTCCAATCTTCAATTCTTCTTCATTTGGATCATTGTAATGGCCATCATGAGTGGCTAACTTCGTTCTCTTAGGATTGGGTACACTTCCTTTAAACTCTTTTGTATCTTGGTGATATTTTGAGAAATTAATCTATGTTCTTGTTGTTGTTATTCTTATCCTTTGTGCCTATTAATACTTTTATCCTGGATGTTCATATATATTGGAAAATATATCTCGAAACCCTTGATTAGGTTAAGAATATTTAATACGTTGATTGCTAGTGTAGACCCCAAATCTTGCCCAACCTCACCATAAAAATTAGAAGACTTCAATTCAAAGATGGACAAGGCCTCAAAGGTCCCTAGCCGTGCTTACTAGGCTCCATATTAGAATAGGAAAGTTTTCTGTACACAAAATAGGAGAATTCTACCTAGAAGACCAAGAAGGTCGTCCCATTTGGCCAGACGGCCGTCTCGCCAAAAGGGCGAGACCACCATCTCGTTTGGCGAGAAGGTCATCTCGCCACTCGCCAAAGGCGAGACCGCCGTTTCATTTAGCGAGAAGGCCGTCTTTCCATTCGTCAATGGCGAGACCACCATCTTGTTTGGTGAGACAACCGTCTCGAATGGCGAGACGGCGGTCTCGACCTTGTCAGGCAAGATGACTGTCTTAGTCTGACGGGTACGAATTTCTATAAATGAGGGTCTCCTTTCCTCATTTTCCACAACTTTTTCAACTGACTTTATCCTCCTATACTCTTCTAGAACCTCTCTGAAGCATTTCTAGAGTCCTAGGGTTCTTCTTACACATTCTAGATTCCTTCAGTAGAAGAGTGAGTAGCGTCCAAATCCGACATCCCAGTCAAAAGTTATCTTACTTTGAATATTTTCCGCCTTTTTTTATCATAAAAGGTCCTTTTTGTACTAGCACATGCATAAATACATTCATTCTAGGGGCATTAGATATCCCTAAGACAAAGGCGAAAGAGGCCCAAGTGCGCTTGTAATCTTCCATAAGGAAGAGACAAGTGTGTTAAGGTATATGGTGACCTTTATGAGGAAGGAACCATTATACCAAAGTGGGTATAGTGCTACGTGAAGCGTGAGCTTTAAGAGGATACCAAAATCATTGTCTTAAGGCATATCTATCATACACTAATCATGCATTTCATTTCAAAATAAAAATAAACATTGTTAAATTCTTTTTGCATTCTAGAAAGCGGCTAGTATTCTTCATGCCCTCATCTGCATACAAAAATCCCAAACACTATCATACATCATGTTAGGAAATAAAACATAATGTTTAGGAAAAAACAAACACTTGCATACATGTATCCACCAAACTTCACCCTGATAACATGCATCTAGTATTAGGCAGTTGAAGAAAATGGATATTCCTCAATACCATGTAAAGAGGATAGGGCATTCGCATGCCATGCATGAGAAGTAAAAAAAAAAAAATACATAGAAATTCTAACCCGCCTATGGGTTCCTTTAGGCTTCTCTACTTTTAAAAAAATGTACTTTGAAACATTGTATTGAGGAATGTACACTGTCTGGATGAAATAAATAAAATTGTTTGTTTTCATCATCTCTTCAACCGTCTATTACATTCATAAATTGCATTTATTCATTCTCATTTTAATAATAATAAGATAATAAAAAGAAAGGATTAATTGATGTGCTTCCCATGAATCGGAATAAGATGAAGAGCAAATCTTTCTTCATTAAGTTCTCTCCAACGGTTGATCCACCTAAGGAGGATAATAAGCCTCAACCATTGGATATCCAAGTTAATAAGGAAGAGGGGGCAAGGATGTCGTTACATTTGTTCATGCCTCGAATCGAATAAAGTTGTACCATGGAGATATGCAAAAACATCGCCCATCAATGAGGATATCTCCAGCATAGACGGTATCAAGGGCAGGATTAGAAGTGGAAGAATCTATTTCCCCAAGGAGCTATAAGATGACACTCCTAAGAATAAAGAAAGAAATAAAAAGACCGAAGAAAAACATAATCCAAAGAGGAAATTGAGTAGACTTTGGATTCACGACACTAAGGCAGTTCTTTCAATGCTCCGCCAAAAAGACAAAATCACGGTAGGCGACAAGCTGGTCACGGTTCGAGCTGAAGACGACATTCAGATCAGCAAGCCGTTTGCCCTACCTTGAATGGATGCGATTGAAGAGGACCTTTGAAATATCTTTTGCCAATATGAAAATACTTCCCCAACAATATGAAGGTGACCCACATGATGAGGAAATATGGATACCGCCCAAACCAAGGGCTCATTAGAAACTCTCAAGGAATAAGGGAGCCACCAAATTTTAAAGACAATCCTTTTAAGCATTGTAACATCCTGATTCTCAATACCTCTGGTTTGTTAAATTTTGACAAAATCTTTGTCAAAATTTTAATAATTAAATTATTAGGAATTGGGTAAAGTAACTGTAGAGTTTTATGTTATTAGATTATTTGTGATTTTTTAGAATTTTTTTGGAATTTTTAGAAAATACTTAAATTTGATCCGTTTCGCGGGCAACTGGGAACCTGATAGTAATTATATGATTTAGGGTTGAAATTTAAAGAGTATGGACTTAACAATTTTAATTGTCACATTTAGAAATTTTTTTTTCTTGTATGCATTGAGTGTGGGTACAATAAAAGTGTATTATGTGTATAAGTTGATAAGAAACCTATGATGGTTGATATGGTTTGGAGTGATGTTTTAGTCTTAGAGGTTGTGGGTTCAAATCCTGGCTAGAGTAAACAGGAGAAAATAAAGATACATTTTTTTTGTAATGTAATCCCGCTGGGCGCATCAGAAATGCGCTGAGCGGATTATGTTTGAAATCTTATTACTTGCGGCCTATTATCCGCTAGGCGCATCAGAAATGCGCTGAGCGTATTATTAGATAAAATAAGACTTTAAAAAGAAAGAGTGTCATTCTGCAACCTGCAACCGTAGTTCCTCCTTTCTCTCAAAACTTTTCTTATCTTTAAGGTTGATTTGGACGGGAAAATCTTGATTTTCTTGAGAAGCTCCAAGAGGTAAGTTGGTTTATCTCAATCTCCTCTACATTTCTACCGTTTTATTTTTCAAAACGATGCATTTTCTATTTTTATCCTCACTTGAATGAGCTTGAATGGGAGTAGGAAGAGTGTTATTGTAGGTTTTACACCTAGGATACTAGAATAATGTTTAAAATTGAGGATTAGAAGTGGTTAAGCTAAAAACTTTAAGAGTCCTAATTCGTAGGTACTATTCATTGAATTTTTGGGACTTGTGTGAACAGAATTAGGAATTGGTATCTACGTGAAAGTTGTAGCTCTTTAGGTTGTCGAAATTTAGAAACTGATTTCACATTAAACGGATATTTATAGCTTAAGTTATGCCCATTTTACTATCAAGTGTTCTAGCTGTGACGTTAAGAGGTAGCCCTGTTTCAACAGCCTAGGTTTTTGAATTACTGAGATTGATACGTGTGAAATTAGGACTTTATTCCTTCATAAAAGTTGTAGGAAATTATATCGCCAAAATTTAGAAATTTATTTCATGTTAATATCTTACGTACAGCAAGAGTTATAATCCAATTATCAAGGCATGTTCAGAGTGTTATTGTAGTTGAGCCTAGTTGGAAATAACCACTGAAAACTGAAAACTGCATCTATTCTATAGGGTATTTGAATTTATTTCCCTAATCAATATTGTAGGTAATTAAGTTATTGAAATTTTGGCTCAAATCTCATGTCAAAACAGCTTATATAACTCTAGAAAATTTCGAAATACTGAACCTTGTCCATGGTTGTTATTAGGATTCTTTCTACTCTAAGTGCCTACAAAATAGGATAATTTTCTAAGTTAATTGTAAGCTGAATGTGAGCTTAAAATATTATTAGAAATGGATTAGCAATACAAAGTGAATTTAAATTCTCATGAGATAGAATCATAGAAATATAAGATTCTAACTAGCATTTTATTACGTATATAGATTTTTCTGAAACACAACATCAAGCTTTGAAAGGAATAAGTGTGAACGTATCAAGTAAGGGATGAGCTATATAGTAAGGATTACATCATAAACTTGTTTGACCTTATTTATTGAATTTGTCTAAATTTGTTATGATTGATAATTTTGATTTCATTATATGCTTGGTTGTGAAAGTGATCATGAATTGCTCACGTGTATGATGGTGTAAAATACATGTTTGGTATTCTATTATGATATGTATTGTCTTTGAGTAAGCATTTATATGCATGGTGGTTTTTCATGAGAAAATTCATTGAAAATTAAATTGAAAGAATTGGATGATGGGTTGTGAACCCTTTTTGAACTGTATTAGAAGTTTTCTGCTTGTAACAGGTGATTGGAAATTTTTGGGAAGTCCGTATTACAGGGGAAACTCTGTCAAAATTTTTGGAAAAATGTGAATTTCTAAGAAAAACTACTTAGGGACTCATACACTACTCATTTAAAAATGGTGATTTGTGAAATCTGGGGAATCATAGATTATGGACTCTGAGAATACGATAGGGAGGACTTGAGGATAGGAAGGGTAGTGGTTGGAGGCCCCAAAAGACCCAGGCTCGCTACCTGTTGTCGGGGATCCCACTATACAAACTCTCCTGTACCTGACTGTTCTCTTACCGTATATCAATGGTCAGTGAGCTACTGGTTTATATTTGAGCATGGGTCTCAACAATCCCGTGGGTGGATTTTCCATGTCTAGTAGTGTCAACTCCTGGCTACCCCAGTACTGATTTGAGAAATGATTTGGGCCCGCATGCATAAACATTTTAGAAAACATATTAAGATCATGCATCATTAACATCAATCATTTAGAATTTGATTGACTTGTGAATGTTTATGATGTTGATTTTAAAATGATGTATGAACTGTTGCTCACCCTCTTGTCTTTTTGTTTTCTTTATTTCCTTTGTACTTGCGGTACTCGTTGGACCTGATCGGTCATTGTTTGAAGAGAGGGGAGATGGCACAGATTCCACACCCGATGAATATGATACTCATACTCATTAGCTGGGAGCCACAATGATGGCAACATGTATTGGGATAAACATATCTAAACTTTTATAGACAGTCTTTTGTAGTATATAGACCTACATGGTACTGAGTAGTAGTTACTCTTTTATGTAGTTAACTGCTCTGTAGGAAGTATCCCCAATGTTGCCCTTAATATTTTGGAGGACTGTACTAGTATTTTATCTATATGTAATTATGAATGTTTACTTTTAGTACTTTTTAAAATGATGAAATGCAGGAATGGATTATTGAAAATTTATATATTGATATTATATACGAGGGAAAGATTATTATCGGTTAAAAAAAAATTCTACAAAAAAATTATTAATTCTTCTGATTGAGGGTTTATAAGGTAGGGTAGGTGTTACAAGCATGACCCTACAAAGGATCAAGCTGCACGAAGAAAAGGGAAGTCTCTCCTCTACACCTCGAATCAGATTTTCCCAAACGAATGGGTCCAAGTGTCGAGAACGACTTTAGTCATTAGGTGTTCTACCAATTTTAAGGGATGTAAACCCAATGACTATTAGAGATTACTCCTTGGGGCTAGCCCGACCCCTGAGCATCTTTAGGGCACATATTTCCCTTTTAATTATAAAGAATGTCATTCTTACTATCTACTTCTCTTCTTGTTATTCATGTCTAAACCTCATAATAACCATGTTTAAGCAAATGTTTTCAAAAGTGTGTCAAAATAATCAAAAAGCGCCATCATCAAAATAATCAAACCACTAATCATCACTGATTGACTAGAAACACAAAATAAGTTTTTACCTCATCTTAATAAAGTAGTGTTTCGTCAATGTTATGTAAAAAGAAAACAAAACAAAAATCAAAAGAAACCCATAGAAGCTAAAGGACAAAAAGAAAAGGCAAGATACCCGGTAGGAAACCCATTAAGGGGTTATGCAAAAGTTAGGGTAAACCAGCTAGGAGACCCGAACAACAATAAAGGGTAACCTAGGCAAAAATTCGAGTTACAAAATAAAGTCCACTAGGATTCCCCAAACAAGAAAAGAGGAACCCTAGACAAAAGTTAGGACATAGCACAACATCCTAGGCTGAAAACCCAAAGGGCAGACTAGGGAAGTTAATTAGTCATGATAGGCGCCATCGAATAATCATTTAAGATGCCACCTCATAAACAAAACATTTGTCTAAACTAGCCTAAAGTCGGTATAGCTAAGCATGATGTCAGAAGCTCATCAGAAATAAAATTACACCAGTTAATCCTTTTGAAAAATTAACTGAAATAGTATTATAGGATGCATATCACGAACATTACATGCATGAATATGGGTCCTTTCTCGCGAAAAAAAAAAGAGAGAGAGAATAATACCTTCTAAGAGATTCTTAGGCAAAAGTTAGGGTAGCCCGCTAGATCGAAAACCCACAAAGGGTAGTCTAGGCAAAAGTTAGGGCATTCATAAAAAGGGAAGAGCCCGCTAAGATATCGTAGGCAAAAATTAAGGTAGCCTGCTAGATCGAAAACCCCGGAAGGACGGTCTAGGAAAAAGTTAGGGCTAAACCAAAAGAGAGGGGCCCATAAGCATATTCATGAAAATCCAGCTGGAGAATGTTGGTTACTTCTCTAGATGCATCAAATAAAAGGATAGATTGCATTTAGGACATCCACACACCAGTAGTCGCATAATACGACTTTGTCAAAATAAAAAATAAAAAAATAAAAAATATCTTTAAGTAAATAAAAAATAATACTCATGCATATAAGGAGACTAGTTTCATGTTTGTGATTGAAAACAGGAAGCGCCAAAAATGGATCTCCAAATAATGCTCTCCCTCAAGAAAGCAGAGCAAGTTGCCACCAATAATTAAGCGACTCAGAGCAAAATAAGAGCTTCCAGAAGTTAAAGCTTCAACCGCTATCCTTCTACCCAAAAAAGAAGGCACAAAGAAAATAATGTTAGAAATGTAGGCTGAGATCAAGAGGGGGGGTGAATTGATCTTTGAAAGATTTTCGCAATTAACAGATTATCAATTTTGAAGATTAAGAAATCTGATCAATTCTTGAATCATACACAGCAAGCAATCAAAACTAAATGCAGTCACAAAATTAAAGAAGAGAAAGGTTTAGAAAGATATCACCAGCGTTTATACTGGTTCACCCAATCCCAGGGCTACGTCCAGTCTCCAGCCAAATTCCAGCTGGGTTCCACTAGATTGAATGTTTTACAGATTACAACCTTAACCTTACACTCAATCTAACACAAGAACCACAATTCCAGTTCCTGCACCTAACCTTTCACCAAGAACCAAATTCCAGTTCTTGAACTATCCTGCAGCCAAATTCCAGCTACAGAAAACCAGTGCCCACAATACAGTAAAAGAAAGTAAAGAAACAAACAAAAGAAACTAAGAATGCTCAAACCAATTTTATGCAATTCTGCAATATGTGTTTCTTCTCCAAAGAAATGCAATTTTGCCTCAAGAAAGAACTTTGATGAACTTCACAAAACACAAGCGTGATTCTTGTTAGAATCGCGCAACGGAATGTTCGCGTGGTCGGACAAAAACCAAGAGGGGGGTGAATTGGTTTCTTAATAAAAATTAGGTTTTCAAAATTTTCCCCAAATTTTACCGATTAAAAACTGTGTAAATGTAAATAGAGAAGAGATAGAAATCTTACACAGGAGATTTATACTGGTTCGGATCAAAAGACCCTACGTCCAGTTGCTAATCACTCAAACAGAGGATTAACGTTACTATGATCAAAGTTGTTACAAACAAATTACAATGAAAAGATAAAGATAAGAAAACACCTCTCTTGAAATCCACAAGAGATGATGAACAGCTTTCCCTAGAGATGGCACAGCACACAATCCACTAAGAACTCCACTTAGTGATTCTTATCGCTTCTAGCCCACACCATGTTCCAAAAGCCCCCTTTCCTTGCAACAAACAGTTCTCTGGCACTCACAACACTTAACTTTTGTATGGAAAAGGTTGTTCTTCTTTTCTGAGTGCCATAGAAGAGTTTAAGTAGAGAAATTAGGGTTTGGGAATTGGGATTTTTGGAATTAGGGTTCTTGGGAAAAGGGTTTTCGAAAATAGGTTTGATTTGAAGTTAAAAATCAAAATCTGACTGAAATAATCGATTAAAAGAAGTATTAATCGATTAAAACAGAGCCAAATATCAACAGAACCCAAAACCTCTTTGTTTTAATCGATTAAAAGGTGGTTTAATCGATTAAACTGCCTGATAATTGATTAAAAATTGGTTTAATCGATTAAACCAGTGAGTTGTTACAGAAAATGATTTTTCTCACTGTTTTAATCAATTATTTCCCTATTTAATCGATTAAAGCCGAACCTGGATGATAAACTTGAGCTTTTTGAAGCTTCTAAGGTTCAGACTATGTACCGGCTATCTCAAACACTAAAATTACAGACTCAATCTAATTAAAACAGAGTTATTACACTACAAAACAAGTATTCAACTCTCTAAGTTCTTGAGTTCTTGAATCATCATCAAAATCAACAATCTTCATGTCCATCAAGTGCAACATCAAGTCCTTGAATGTTCAACAATTCTTTCTTGAAATTAGCACTTTTGATTGCCTGATTGATTGCTAAAAGGTTTGTCAAGGTTGTGTTTAAAAAAGTTCAAGCAATCTGTTTATATAGAAGATTTTTCAAAACTGCTGGTTTAATTAATCTGTTAAAATAATCTTTTAATCTGTTAAAAGTCTTGTTTTAATCTATTCAATCTACTTTTAATCCATTAAAGCATTCTTGATTATTTTCCAGATTTGTTTTAACTGATACGACAACGTTTATATCAATTAAAACTCTTTTCAAAAAATCTTCTAATCTGTTTAAATCGATTGTTTCGACTTTCAATCGATTAAAATACTGCAAAACATTTTTATAAACTTTTCCAAGTGATTTTAACTGATAAAAATATGTTTTAATCGATTGAAACGTTTAGTACAAATTTTGCAAGTTGTTTTAATCGATTGAAACATGTTTAAATCGATTAAAATAATTCTTATCGATCATAACTCAAATCTGATCGATCATATCTGGTTCTGATCGGTCATAAATCCATTCTGATCGATCATATCTGGTTCTGATCGGTCATAAAGCCATTATGATCGGTCATTTGACATACCAAGTGGTTTTAATCGATTATTTCGAAGTTATATTGACTAAAATACTGAAAAAACACTTCCCTGATCTTTTTAAGTGATTTTAATCGTTTATTTCGAAATTGTATTAGTTAAAATACTGATAGAAGGTTTTCAATACTTCTTTTAATGAAAACAATCGGTTATTTTGAAGTTATATCAGTTGAAAACCTGTTATAGAAGTGTGAAGAACATTTTAGTTGATAAACCACATATACTATCAGTTAAAATAGTTGATTAAAAATTCTTTTGTCAAAATGTTTTGTTTTTAACGGTTAAAACATTTTTTAGAGGAAATTGAAGAATCTTTTTAAGTGAAGAAACCACATGCAGTAGAAAGATAAAATGGTTATACCTAAGCAGAGCTGCAGACATACAAATCCTCTTCACTTTTATCTTAAGTGACCTTTGACTGCCACAGAGTTGCCTTTGACTTCATTTTTGACTTCATCAAATCAACAAGACCTTTGCCAAAGTAAATAAGATCTTCATCACTTTCAGTCTCCCCCTATTTGATGAAGACAAACACCACTTTTGAATAATAACTCTGCAAAAGAAGTCACCTGATAAAATAGATTAGTGAGTAATCAACATTTAATCATTTTCCTATTTCTCCCCCTAAATTTCTGCTTCCCTCAACTACAGAATTATTATTTCTCCCTCTAAATTGATCAAAATTAAGGCAATTATTTCTCCCCCTTTTGACTTCATCAAAAATAGGGAACAGAGAGAAAAAAAATATATGACATGTATTAAGTTTTAGATTTTTGAAAAATATAAAACAAATTGGATACGATACTTTTACTCATGTAAAGATTAATCAAAGTTTATTCAAACTTATCTTCATTAACACGTTTGTAATGAATACAATTAACACGTGTAAAGATAAGGGAATCACGCTTTAGTAGCATGTTACAAGAACAAGCATTAACTAAAGCCTTTAATTTTTCTTCCCAGAGTAAAAATCGATTAAAAATAGGACAAAATCGATATAAAGGTTCTTGTTTAATGGTTTTAATTGATTGAAATTATGTTTTAATCGATTAAAACAATGATGAATTTTGAAAATTTAAAACATAAGTTCATTTAATCGATTAATTCGACATTTAATCGATTAAAATAGTAATGACGAATGTTGTATAAGTGCTTTTAATCGATTTAAAGTTTATTTGTATTGATTAAAACGGCTAGTTTTGAAAACTTAGTAATGTTTGATGTATCTATCATGCCTAATTCAGTGCAAATTTTGTAAAACCTATCATTTAGAAAAATGTTTTACAATAATATCAACTACATCGATTAACTTTTAACCAATAGATCCATCAAAATCCGAATAAAATCTTATTTAGCTAATTCAACTGATGTAAACTAGTTTTAGTTGATGACATATAGGTTTTAATCGATTGATACACAGTTTAATCGATTATTCTGTTGTAATTTCCCTATGTAAGTGTTTCTTTTAATCGATTAAATCCTTTTAGTATCAGCTAAAAATATCAGGGATCTATGTTAAATTCTATCTAGGTTTTCCTGATTCGACTTAAAACCTACATTATATTAATCAAAGCTAAAAATATTGTTTTTGGTTAATAACCAGTTAATATTACAGTCCATAAAAGAGAATTTAGAAGCAAAAGAAATATGACGTAAAGAGAGAAAAAAAAGATAAGAATGGACCCTTTTTGTCCAAAAAAAAAACTCAATCATCCCAGTTGCCTTGGTTGAGTTGCATATCTTCCAGTTTGGTGTAGATATCAACAATCTGGTTTCCAAGGGATGTGAACTGACTGTTGGACTGCTGAAAATGTTGGTATGTCATCTGCATATGCTTTCTCTGGTTTTCCTGCAAAGTGGCCATTTGAGAAAGCATTGTCCTTTCAAATTGAGACAGAGGAGTCCCACGGTCAGGCTGCTCCATGTAGGGGATGATCTCCATATTTTCATATGAAGCTTGACCACTGGTAGATTCTGGAACCTCTGCAGCAGCTGGAGAGGAAGGAATTTGACCTTGCTCATCTTCTTCATCATTGTCTTCCTCACCCTCAGACATACCAGCATCCACCTTAGAAATCCATTCATCATCAATTTTAATAAACCGCATTTTTCGTAGGGTTGAGTCATCAATCTCATTTGATGCTTTCGGAGTTTCTACATACTCCCCTTCTAAATCCACTGCAAAATGTCTAAAAAATTTATTGATCAACAAAGCATAAGGTAATTTGTAATCAGCAAGCCTCTTGGCTTTTACCATGTGGTCTTTAATAACATAGACTCAGTTAACCCGAATCCTATTTTTAATGCAGTACATGAGAGCCAAATCACCCTCATTGAGTATAGCATGATTACTCCCCCTTGGAGTAAGCATCCATGCAATAATGAAGGCAAGAATTCTTGATTCAAGTCTCATCTTCCCAGCATTGAAAATTCTAGCCGAATCATTTTGGTCTTTGAGACAGGTGCGAAAAAATTGAGTTTTGTTAAACTCTGGTAATTCAGCAATATTACCTCTAGATATTTTTACCCCAACATCTTTGAGCCCAGCAACTTCATCCCAAATGTCAGAAGTAATGACCAAATTGACTCCTTTTACCTGAGACCTTAAGGTGGAACCACTGACAGTGAGATTTCCATAGAAAACTCTTACCAGATCTGGTTGAATATTGCCAGTATATTCCAGAAAATTCTTTAGTTTTTGATTCTTTAGTTTCCTTCTTAATGAAGTGAATCCTTCTTCATCCAGCCACGCAAACCTTATGAATTTGGGGATTACAAGCTGCTTTTGACTAAATTTAGTGATGAAGTTATTCATCTTATCTCTATCACCACTGAACCAATTTTCAAGGTGGCCTCCCGATTTCCAAGAGAGGAAGATTTCGGGACGGTGGATACTGCAGTCTATTTTGTTCTTGGATGAATTTTTGACTTGGTCAACAGATGTAATAAATGTATTATACAGATTTTGATTTAACACAAAACTTGAATTTTTTACTCTATTTTGCTGACCAATTTTCAATTGAAAGTTATGAAAATGATTTTCGAGAACAAATTAATCGATTAATCAACAAATTAGCCTATTAATTTGATCTTTAATATTAGTTTTGAAAATGTAATAGTAAAATAATCGATTAATACTTAAAATAATTGATTGTTTCTAGATCTGGAAGAGATTTAGAAAATGATACCGAATTTAAATCGATTAAAACGAAGAAGAATCGATTAAATTTGACCTCTAAGTGATTTTAACTGATATAAATCCTTTTTAATCGATTAAAACAACTAAACTAAAATTCCCGACAGTATTTTAATCGATTAATTCGTATTTCAATCGATTAAAACTGTACGAAAAGATTTTCTGATATTTTCTGTAAGTGATTTTAACCGATTAAAACTGTTTTATATCAATTAAAACAATCAGTTTACCAAACCAGAATCAATTCTGCTATATTGAGCACCAAGGGACTTCCAGATTTTGTTCCTGCAAAACACATTTGGCATATTTCGGTACCCCTTTTTAATTACTCGGGTCCAATCATGTTATTTGAAATGAATTTTTGGGTATCCACTTCATTCTACCTTTAGGAATAACATATTTCTTAATTCTACAATACTTCACATCTAATAAATGGAGATGACATAGATTTATTATATGCAAAATAGTTTTTAAATGCTCTAGTTTTCTTTCCAATAGAAGGTTTAAAACCTATTCCACCACGATCAATAACTAATTTTTGAGAATCAAGTATCATATCGAGACTAGTTTTTCCTTGTGCAAGTTTAGATGCAGTTTTTATTAAGTATGTTACTTTCTCTTGTAACTTAGGACAATTTTTGCAATCTTTAACATTACACATGCATTCAGAGTTATTACCTATTTCCAAATTTTCATTCTTGGTTTCTTCATCAACTATTTTCTTTTCAAGAATAGTGATCTTGTTTTCTAATAAACTATTCATGCTTTTTAATCTTTTGTTTTTAGTTTCTAATCTTTTAGCTACTGTATGCATTTCATAAAAAGCATCTTGTAATGAACTATAATTCATAGTAGTTGTTGAGTCAGAACTTACACTGGTTATTGGTGAATCCGAGTTGACCATTAAGCATATCTCTGTTGTTTCTTCATAGGTCATTTCAAGGATCTTCCACATTTGTGCAGCAGTTTGACAATGTGCTATCCTGAAAAAATTGTTTCTGTTAAGTGCAGATATGATGATATTTTTGGCAATACAATCATCTTGGATTAATTTCTTTTCACAATCATTTAAGCTAGACCAATCTTTGTTAAAAACATCAGTTTCTTGTTTAATGATATTTCAAACATTTATACCAACAGATTCAATAAAGATCTTCATCCTAATCTTCCAAAATGGATAATTTGTTCCACAAAACAGTAGAGGTCTATCAATACAAGCACCCTCAGAAAATTTATTTCCAGCCATGGATCGAAGAACTTGAATAACTCTCAAGAACCTCGTTCTGATGCCAATTGTTAGAAATGTAGGTTGAGATCAAGAGGGGGGGGGTGAATTGATCTTTGAAAGATTTTCGCAATTAACAGGTTATCAATTTTAAAGATTAAGAAATCTGATCAATTCTTGAATCATACACAGCAACCAATAAAAAATAAATGCAGTCACAAAATTAAAGAAGATAAAGGTTTAGAAAGATATCACCAGGGTTTATACTGGTTCACCCAATCCCAGGGCTACGTCCAGTCTCCAGCCAAATTCCAGTTGGGTTCCACTAGATTGAATGTTTTACAGATTACAACCTTAACCTTACACTCAATCTAACACAAGAACCACAATTCTAGTTCCTGCACCTAACCTTTCACCAAGAACCAAATTCTAGTTCTTGAACCACCCTGCAGCCAAATTCCAGCTACAGAAAACCAGTGCCCACAATTCCAGGCACCCATAATACAGTAAAAGAAAGTAAAGAAACAAACAGAAGAAACTAAGAATGCTCAAACCAGTTTTATCCAATTCTGCAATATGTGTTTCTTCTCCAAAGAAATGCAATTTTGCCTCAAGAAAGAACTTTGATGAACTTCACAAAAACAAGCGTGATTCTTTCTTGAAATTAGCACTTTTGATTGCCTGATTGATTGCTAAAAGTTGTGTAAAAGTTGTGTTTAAAAAAGTTCAAGCAATCTGTTTATATAGAAGATTTTTCAAAACTGCTGGTTTAATTAATCTGTTAAAATAATCTTTTAATCTGTTAAAAGTCTTGTTTTAATCTGTTAAATCTACTTTTAATCCATTAAAGCATTCTTGATTATTTTCCAGATTTGTTTTAACTGATACGACAACGTTTATATCAATTAAAACTCTTTTCAAAAAATCTTCTAATCTGTTTAAATCGATTGTTTCGACTTTCAATCGATTAAAATACTGCAAACATTTTTATAAACTTTTCCAAGTGATTTTAACTGATAAAAACACGTTTTAATCGATTGAAATGTTTAGTACAAATTTTCCAAGTTGTTTTAATCGATTGAAACATGTTGTAATCGATTAAAATAATTCTTATCGGTCATAACTCAAATCTGATCGATCATATCTGGTTCTGATCGGTCATAAATTCATTCTGATTGATCATATCTGGTTCTGATTGGTCATAAAGCCATTATGATCGGTCATTTGATATACCAAGTGGTTTTAATCGATTATTTCGAAGTTATATCGACTAAAATACTGAAAAAACACTTCCCTGATCTTTTTATGTGATTTTAATCGGTTATTTCGAAATTGTATTAGTTAAAATACTGACAGAAGGTTTTCAATACTTCTTTTAATGAAAACAATCGGTTATTTTGAAGTTATATAAGTTGAAAACCTGTTATAGAAGTGTGAAGAACATTTTAGTTGATAAACCACATATACTATCAGTTAAAATAGTTGATTAAAAATTCTTTTGTCAAAATGTTTTGTTTTTAATGGTTAAAACATTTTTTAGAGGCAATTGCAGAATCTTTTTAAGTGAAGAAACCACATGCACCAGAAAGATAAAATGGTTATACCTAAGCAGAGCTGCAGACATACTAATCCTCTTCTCTTTTATCTTAAGTGACATTTGACTGCCACAGAGTTGCCTTTGACTTCATTTTTGACTTCATCAAATCAACAAGATCTTTGCCAAAGTAAATAAGATCTTCATTACTTTCAAATAATAAGTCTCCAAATATTACTCTCCCTCAATAAAGAAGAACGAGTTATCGTCATCAAATTACTCAGAAGAAATAAGAGCTTCCCAAATCACAAGCCCCAACAATTCTTCTTCTACCCCAAGCTGACGGAAAGGCTTGAATATCCCCAAGTGGATCCTTGCCTACTTCAAAGGCAAAACAAAAATTACCCCATAGCTCAGCATCGCCATCACATGAGTCACCAAGCACACTCATACACAATCTCCACCACATCCCCCAAGGAAAATAACGAGCTCAAATGAAAACCCTTTATCCCCCAGCGGATAACCCAAAGTAAAAAAAAAAAAGTGTGGCTAAGGAAAGCCAAATAACTCCCCAAGTGGGTCATACAAAAAAAATAAAAATAGAGCAAATCAAGGGATTGGAAATCCCATTCCTCTTTAGCAAAATAAGAGATTTAAACCAGCTCCCATTATCAAAATCAAGGAGTCCAACCTCCATACCATCAAGGGCTCAATAAAAAAGAAAAAGACGAAAACCCTGCATCCCAGTAGATGTCCAAAAGAAAAGGCCATGACAAAGGAAGGCCAATAAACCCCCAAGCGAGCCACGAAAAACAAAATCCCCAAGTAAATCTCCCCAGAACAATCTATAAAAAGAAGGAATCAAAAATTTCTATCCCTCAGTAGAATAAGAGCTTCACAAGGACAACTCACAGCCAAGACTCCATCCCTAGGAAATCGACTAATTCCCTGGTGGAACACCAAAAAAAAAAAACCTCATCCCTTGTGGACGCCCGAAAAGAAGAAAAAAAAGTCTGTGTGCATAAAAGAAATTAAAAAGTAAAAAGGCACACGTACTATCAAGAAAAAGCTAAAATTCGAATCGCAAAAAAAAATAGATAAATCATGGAAAAAGGAAAAATTAAATAAAAATCCTAACTTTTAGGAAAACATAATTCCCATTTCCCAATGAAATAAGAGCATCACAAAGCCAACTCACACCAACATCTAACAAGGAGTCAAAACTTCATCCTCCAAGGGCAACCAAAATTAGATCCCCGGGAAGTCAACCAATTCCCTGATGGATCGCCAAAAGTAAAAGAACTTACCCCTAGTGAGCCTACTGCAAAGGCAATCTTCAAATCCTCAGTGAAGTCGTTTGCCTATGCATAGGAAAGACCTAGAAAACAAGAGCCAACACCTCAAAAGGGAATATCAGCCTGTTCAAAGGCAAAACAATGCAGCCAAAAGTCTTCACTTCCAATGAAGCATCTACCTACTCAGAGGAATTACCAGAACCTCAATAGAGTATCTGCCTGCTTAGAGGCACCATCAAAATAAACAAATCCTCAATAGATATCCGCCTACTCAAGAGGCGTCACCAAGATCAACAAATCCCCAGCGGATTCCTACTTACCTAAGAGGCATTCATCAAGAATCCCTAGCGACCAACAAGCTGGACGGCTATTAGAAAAAGCCTAAGATCAAGAATCCCACAAGCTGGATGGCTATAGAAAAAGCCAAAACCAATAATCCCTAGCAATTGAAAAGCTGGATGGCTATTGGAAAAGCCAAAAATAAAAAACTTCGGCATACTAGAAGACTACATCATAAACAAAAGTCACTCCCCATGGAATCGGCGCATGAACAAAATCAGTAAGTCGCACCAGTCCTACAAACTGGACTTCCAAACCAGATGGGATTTCGTACTCACCAAACCAGATGAGGGTGCATACTCATCCAGTCCTACAAAGTGGGTTGCAAGTTTTCCAAACCAAACGGGGGTTCATACTCGCCAAACCAGATGAGGGTGTGTACTCGTCAAACCAGATAGGGGTGCGTACTCATCAAGCCTTACAAAAGGGGGCTTAAACTAGATTTTACACCCGAAAGGATCTGCTACCGCATCAAAGGAGCATCCCTAAGGATCACATTCAGCATCCAAAGGGTCAGCTACCACGACAAGGGAAGCAACCGACAGATAATCGGGCAAGAGGGTCAACTCCTTCACCCTCCAACCGATCTCTTGGCATATTGGGCCAACGGTCGGCTAGTCAAGTGAAGGGGGGGCAGCTGTAGACCCCAAATCTTGCCTGACCTCACCATAAAAAGCAGAAGACTTCTTTTCAAAGATGGACAAGGCCTCAAAGGTCCCTAGGCGTGCTTACTAGGCTCCATATTAGAATAGGAAAGCTTTCTATGGACAAAAAATAGGATAATTTTGCCCCGAGGACTGAGAAGGCCGTCCCATTTGGCCAGACAGTCGTCTCGCCTTACAAGGCAAGATGGCCGTCTCGTTTGGCAAGAAGGCTGTCTCGCCACTCGCCAAAGGCAAGACCGTCGTCTCATTTGGCGAGAAGGTCATCTCACTACTCGCCAATGGCGAGACCACCGTCTCATTTGGCGAGACCACCGTCTTGTTGGGCGAGAAGGTCGTCTCGTCACTCACCAATAGTGAGACCGCCATCTCATTTGGCGAGACAATCGTCTCAACCTTGTCAGGTGAGACTGCCATCCCAGTCTGATGGGCACGAAGTTCTATAAATTGGGGTCTTCTTTCCTCATTTTCCATAACTTTATCAACTGACTTTATCTGTTAGAAAAAGAGGCTGAGATCAAGAGGGGGGGTGAATTGATCTTTGAAAGATTTTTGCAATTAACAGATTATCTATTTCAAAAATTAAGATTTCAAATCAGTTCTTGAATCACACAGCAAGCAATCAAAAATAAATGCAGCAACAGAATTAAAGAAAAGAAAGGTTTAGAAAGATATCACCAAGGTTTATACTGGTTCACCCAATCCCAGGGCTACGTCCAGTCTCCAGCCAAATTCCAGTTGGGTTCCACTAGATTGAATGTTTTACAGATTACAACCTTAACCTTACACTCAATCTACCACAAGAACCACAATTCCAGTTCCTGCACCTAACCTTTCACCAAGAACCAAATTCCAGTTCTTGACAACCTCTACAACCAAATTCCAGCTGCAGAGAAACCAGTGCCCACAATTCCAGGCACCAACAATACAGAAAAGAATGTAAAGAAACAAACAGAAGAAACTAAAACGCTCAAACCAGTTTTATGCAATTCTGCAATATGTGTTTCTTCTTGAAAGAAATGCAATTTTGCCTCAAGAAAGAACTTTGATGAACTTCACAAAAACAAGCGTGATTCTTTCTTGAAAGTAGTACTTTTGATTGCTTGATTAATTGCAAAAAGATGTGTATCAGATGTATATTAAAATGATCAAGCAACTCTGTTTATATAGAAGATTTTCAAAACTGCTGGTTTAATTAATCTGTTAAAATAATCTTTTAAAAGCCTTGTTTTAATCTGTTAAAACTTCTTTTAATCCATTAAAACGTTCTTAATTATTTTCCAGATTTGTTTTAACTGATACGACAACGTTTATATCAATTAAAACTCTTTGTAAAAAATCTTCTAATTTGTTTTAATCGATTGTTTCATCTTTCAATCGATTAAAATACTGCAAGATATTCTTATAAACTTTTTCAAGTGATTTTAACTGATAAAAGTCGTATTAATCGATTAAAACGCGTAGTATAAATTTTCTTAAGTTGATTTAATCGATTGAAACATAATTTATTCGATTGAAACATAATTTAATCGATTGAAATAATTCTAATCGGTCATAACTAAATTTTGATCGATCATATCTGATTCTGATCAGTCATAATCGCATTTTGATCGGTCATACAATATACCAAATGAAATTAATCAATTAAAATGAAGTTGTATTGATTAAAATACTGCCAAAACACTTTTCTGAACATTTTAAGTGATTTTAATCGGTTATTTCGAAACTGTATCAGTTAAAATACTTACTAAAGGTTTTCAAAATTTCCTTTAATGAAAACAATCGGTTATTTCGAAGTTATATTAGTTAAAATCCTATTATAAAAGTGTGAATAACATTTTTAGTTGATAAAGCTTATATGCTATTAGTTAAAATAGTTGATTAAGAAAGCTTTTATCAAAATACTTGTTGTGATCGTTTAATCACTTTTAGAGGCATTTTGCAAAATCTTTTTTAAGTGAAGAGACCTCATGCAGCAGAAAGATAAAATGGTTATACCTAAGCAGAGCTGCAGACACACTAATCCCTCTACTCTTTTATCTAAGTGACTTTTGACTGCCACAAAGTTGCCTTTGACTTCATTCTTGACTTCATCAAATCAACAAGATCTTTTCTAGAGTATTTCAATAAGATCTTCATCACTTTCATTATCCTCCTATACTCTTCTAGAACCTCTCTGAAGCATTTCTAGAGTCCTAGGGTTCTTCTTACACATTCTAGAGTCCTTTCGGTAGAAGAGTGAGCAGCATTGTAGAGTGTGGGGTTTGCCAAAAAGCGCCCTTTACAAGAATATATATAAAAGCTTGCTTCGGAGGTTTTTACATCCCTTATTCTCTTTCTTTATCGCTTTTATTACCCTCTCTATGCATTAGATATTAGGGTCACGTAGTCAATTATTTAAATTTCGCAATGAATAAATAAGGGTAGAAGCATCATTTTAATGTTCTTATTTTTAGAATAAATAGTCCATCATAGGGAACCCGAAAGGGGAGTCGTGGGGAAGCTAATACCTTCCTCGCACGTAATTAACTCCCTTACCTAACTCTGGTTGTAATGACCAAAAGATGGTTTTTCTTAAAACCACCGCCTTCTTTTTTTTTCTTTTCCAATGTTTTTTGGTTAAAATATTAGTGGAGACTCCAGGACCCATTTATGAAAACCTCATCCTTAGAATAGTTCGGTTATCGGACATCCTAAGGGTGATGACCACACTTTTTAAAACGTGAGTCGAATAAAAAAACCATCACGTCGCTCCGACCTCCTCTTTTGATGGCGGCGACAACTAAGAATGGTAATAGATGTTTTAATTGCTTAACACCCTAAACCTAATGCTGGAAAATCTATTAAATGTATGAGGAATCTATGTTTACAAGGTTTTCTTATGAATTTCATGTTTGAGGAATCAATGCGAATGATTTGAGTAGGTGGCATCAACATTAATAGGTTAATTGATGTTCTTAATTTGACCTAGCCATTATACAAAGGAGGGAAAAGGAAGTAAGCTAATCCTAAGTTCTCATAATTCGCCTTTTCTAAATACATTTTATAGCTTTTTACCGTCTGTTTTCAATTCCAAAGTTTATGAAAAACCCTATTTGCATTAATACACTTACTAAGCATATGATTCGGAATTTTCAGTGACACAATTCCTCGTGGGATCGACTTTTTTTAATCGAAATACTATACTATGATTTATAGTATTGATATGCTTGCCAATTATTCAACATAAAGATAAGGGAACCTTGTTTTAGTAGTATGCCATAGTAACAACCATTAACTAAAGTCTTTACTTTGAATCTTAGAATAATAATCGATTAAAAACAGAGTACAATCGATTAAATTTGAACTGTTTAATGATTTTAATTAATACAAATTATGTTTTAATCGATTAAAACATGAATGACATATGTATACTAAAAATTTGAGAACATTTAATCAATTAAATCGAAAACTAATCGATTAAATCAATATGAACAGTCTCATTATAAATAAAATTAATCGATTAAAGTTATTTTATATCAATTAAAGCATTCAAACAGTGTTTTGATGCATTTGGATTCTCTAATTCATTTCTTAAACACTCATAAGCAAGAAGTTTTATGATTTAGTTTGCTGATTGTTTCAGTTCTTATGAAAATATTTTCATGATCCTTAAAGTCAAGTTAATCATGCTAAATTCAAATAATCACAAGATGATTTAAAAAAAAATCAAAGATCATACAGATGAATATTGATAGAACAAGATTTAAGCAATAAAAAAAAATTCGCACAATATCAAAATGTAACAACCCAGTTAGTGAATTTAATTGATGTTAAATTTGTTTAATCGATACATTTCAACAACCTAGAGCTTTTAATCGATTAATTTGCAAAATAATCGATTAAAAACAGAACATATAGCTTAGGTGAATCTCTTTGTAAATGAATTGAATCGATTAATGTTCGAGTTAACCGATTAAAACAGTACAAATTGTCACTGTGAATATGTTTATGAATGAAATTAATCGATTAAAAAGATTTTTATATGAACTAAAACTACCAAAATGTGTGAATTATTTGTTTGGTTTATCTAGGATCTCTAATTTAGTTCTAATTCTAAATTTAAACATCTGCATCATATTAAGGGAGTTCAAGGAGTGTTTCTGGTCAAAGACTAGTTAATATTATAGAAAAAAATAGTAAATAAAAGAAACATCACATGAGAACAGAAAAAGGCTTGTGATAGAAAAAGACCCTTCTTGATGAAAATTAATCCTCCCAATTTCCCTAATTGAGTTGCATGTCCTCCATCTTGGTGTACAAATCAACAATTTGGTTTCCAAGGTTGGAGAATTGCATGTTGGTCTGCTGGAAGTGCTGATAGGTCATCTACATATGCCTTCTTTGGTTCTCTTGCAGTGAAGCCATCTGTGAGAGCATGGTTTGTTCAAACTGTGACAGTGGAGTCCCACGGTCAGGTAGTTCAATGAAGGGGATGATTTCCATGTTCTCATATGAAGGATGATCTTCAGTGGATTGGGGAACCTCAGCAGCTTGAGGAGAAGGAGTTTCAGCTTGTTCTGGTTCATCTTCATCCTCATCTTCATCCTCAGACATTCCATCTTCAGCTTTTGAGATCCATTCCCCATCAATCTTGATGAACCCCATCTTTCGTAGAGTGGAATCATCAATTTCATGAACCCCATCTAAAAAATTTATTGATTAACATGGCATATGGCAATTTATACTCAACAAGACGTTTAGCTTTAATCATATGGTCCTTGATAACATAAACCTAGTTTACACGGATATTATTGTCAACATAGTACATGAGAGCCAAATCTCCCTCATTGAGTAAGTCATGATTGCTCCCCCTTGGAGTGAGCATCCAAGCAATAATGAAGGCAAGAATTCTCTGTTCAAGCCTCATTTTTCTAGCATTGAGAACTCTCAAGGAGTCATTGTAATCTTTGAGGCAAGACCGAAAAAATTGTATTTTATTGAAATCCGGTAAATCTGTAATGTTACTTCTAGATACCTTTACACCAACATCTTGGAGCCCAGCCACTTCTTCCCATACCTCAGGATTAATCACCATATGATCTAATGGTGGAACTGCTGACCGTGAGTGTAACACCTTTAATACCAACATTCACTTTATTATGATTTATTAATTATTATTGGTTCTTCTTAGTATTTGATTACCAATACACTCTTGTAGAAGTAAGGTACACAATAATTAGAACATACACTTAGTGATTAATATACATATCATTCATAAGTATCAAGTATAACTAGATAATAAATATACACAAAGTCATCCCAAAATACACATAACAAGGGTTCACAAGACCAGGAGCAGCATAAACTAACTAGACAAACTAACTATACAACCTAACTAAAGAGGAGATCTATTTTGTACGTCCACTAAAATGAAGTATCTCTTGTAGTATCTGTAGTGGTGTCCGATCAAGTCCTCTACTTAGTACTTGCAAGTGATCGTATTTAAACTTTACTTGGAGAAGATACCGAGGATGAGTTGTGTTCAACGTCACCTATGAAAACATTTCATAATAACAATACATGCACAGTAAAGGGTAAGACAACTTTATATTCACTTAGAGCATGCAAATAACATCAGGTTAATTAGAAATTACATATACAAACATACTAGTAATCAAGCACACAAATGATATGATATTATGAATGCAATGTATTCACTAATCTTTTCTAGGACACATCCTAGTATGCAAGACCATGGGGATCCCAAAACCACTTTCTCTTTTCTTTTCTTTTTTTTCTTTTCGAGAAGGATCAGGAGTTTCACCTGAACCTCTCACCGCCTTGCAGTAGTATACTCATAATTACTTGTCCAGCTCAACCGATCATGAGAAACCCCGGGGCTTTAGTCAGGATAATCAAGCTTGGTAGTGAGAGTCTCACAGCCTTAGGTAGCGAGCCCGAGCCACATATGAGCTCGATCACACTCAATCATCCTCGAGGTTAGCATGGAACCGACCCCGATTTTCCATATCCTCCTCATACACTCAATCTCTCGACTCATGAACATGATGCATGACTTATCATAACTTCTTCACACTTTTTCAAATTTGTTTCACCTCATTATACTTAAATCACATCTTAACTTCTTCAAAATAATACTAGGTTATTTCTTAAGAAAAATCTGACGTAGTTTCCCTGTAAATCTGGACATTCCCAAAATTTTTAACACCCGTAAAATAACCAAAAACAGCCCGTAACACTTCTACTTTTCACCAAACCATCCTTCCACCTCATCATATTCATCATCACTCAAAATCATAATTTTCTCAATTTTAATTTATTTTTCTTAAATAATAATAATAATTGCAAATAATTTCCTCAAAATTATTAAAAATTCATTTTCACTTACAATTACTTGTTTTCTCGTAGATCAAAATTATTCCAATACTTTTAAAAAATATTTATTAATTAAATAAAAATATAAAAATTCACTTCATAATTAAATTATAAAATTCAATTTAATATATAAAAAAAATAGTTTTCTTTCTCACATAGTTCATTTCTCACACATTTCCTCAATTCCACCAAATTATACAATGCAATTCTATATGCTAATCCATCTTAACAAAAACATTGCACAATAATTTTCTACTTATCATGCTTCATAACATACATACAATATATCTCAATAATCAATTTAAAGCAATTATCAGAATACTAAACATAAAAATAGGCTAATTCTCAATCTAAATTCATCAATAAATTATATAAAATTACTAATAATTAAGCAATCGATTCAAACAACATTCATGGATGCCTTATAATCATACAAGGTTCCATACACTCAAGTTGCTCCATTTAGAAGCCATAAATTTCACATAATCTTAAAACTTTAAAAATTCATCAAAAATAGAAATGACATTCAAATAATTCCAAATAAATTTCTAATTAACTTAGAAGTAAGGGACTTCTTCTCAATGCTATTTCAAGCAAAAATGAATTATAAAAGTTATCCTACCCCTTACCTTATGTTGTAACTTGGTGAAGAGTAACTCTTGATCAAATAATCTATCAAGTCTTTGGGTCTCCTTTTTGCACCTCTAAGTAGTCTCCTACATGCCAATTAAATACCCCAATTAAATCCTTAATTCCAACCATATTAGACCTCTAAAATCTCACCTCCTTCATAGCCTAAAATTCTAAAATTCAAGACTATGGTTCTTTGAGTTATAAAATCATTTCTAGGGCCTAAATTGATGCTAATGAAATTAATACAAGTAGAAGAGAGTAATGGAAGTAATACACTTAGAGTAGGAAGAATCCTAATAACAAATATGGACAAGGTTCAGTATTTCAGAATTTTCTAGAGTTATATAAACTGTTTTGGCATGAGGTAAGAGCCAAAATTTCAATAACTTAATTACCTACAATATTGATGAAGGAAATAAATTCAAATACCTTGTAGAATAAATACAGTTTTTCAGTTTACAGTGGTTGTTTCCAACATGGCTCAACTACAATAACACTCTGAACATGCCTTGGTAATTTGACTATAACTCATGCTATACATAAGGTATTGACATGAAATAAATTTCTAAATTTCTGAAATATAATTTCCTACAACTTTTATGACGAAATCAAGTCCTAATTTCACACGTATCAATCCCAGTAATTCAAAAACCGAGGCTGTTGAAACAGGGCAACCTCTTAACTTCACAGCTATAGCACTTGACAGTAAAATGAACATAACTTGAGCTACAAATATCCGTTTGATGTGAAACAAGTTTCTAAATTTCTATAACTTAAAGGGCTACAACTTTTATGAAGATACTAATTCCTAATTCTGTTCACAAACGTCCCAAAATTTAATGAACAGTGACTTACGAATTAGGGTGCTTAAGGTTTTTAGCTTAATCACTTCTAATCCTCAATTCTAAGTATTATTCTAGTGTCTTAGGTGTAAAACCTACAATAACACTCTTTTTACTCCCATTCAAGCTTAACCAAGTGAGGAAAAAAATTGAAAATGCACCATTTTGAAAAATAAAACAGTAGAAATGTAGAGGAGATTGAGATAAACCAACTTACCTCTTGGAGTTTCTCAAGAAAATCAATATTTCTCCCTCAAAATCAAACTTCAAAGTGAGGAAGGTTTGAGAGAAAGCGAGAAATGAGAGAAAGGAAGAAGTCACGGGAAGTTGCAGAGTGAGTGTCTGTTTCAAAGTCAAAATCTAAATTTTAAGATATATTATTATTTTATTATTATTTTATTATTATTATTTTTTTTTTAATTTTAAAAAAAAAATTCCGAAAAATCACAAATAATCTAACAAACATAAAACTCTATAGTCACTTTCCCCAATTCCTAATAATTTAATTATTAAAATTTTGACAAAATTTTTAAAGGTACTAAGAATTAGGATGTTACAGTGAGATTGACATAGAACACCCTTACCAAGTTAGGTTGAATGTTGTCGGTGTACTCCAAGAATGTCTTCATATTTTTTCTCTTCAGTTTCCTTCTTAGTGAAGTGAAGCCTTCTCCATCCATCCATGCAAACCTTATGTATTTAGGAATCACAATTTGTTTCTGGCTAAAGTGAGTGATGAAGTTGTTCATCTTCTCCATATCACCGTTAAACCAATTTTCAAGATGTCCCCCTTGATTTCCAATAGCGGAGGATGATTCCCCCTTTTACTTTTTCTTTCCAGATTTTGATCTTTTAAACATTTTTTTTCAGCAGAAATTCGAGAAGGAATTTGAAATAAATATGAGAACAACAGGAAGAGAAAAGTTAAAAATTAGTCAAGAGAATGAGTAACCTAGTTTTTCACTGATGAATAGAGATCGGATTTCAAATTTTTGAAGTTCGGATATCAGACTTGCTATGTTTTCATATTTAATTGAATGTGTTCCCTTGATTGAATGCAGAGGCACTTGCTTTGGGCAGTGGGTACATAAGCTAATTTTTTATTTGGATAGGTATTAACTTGGTCAAACAATATAGTAAATGCTTTTTACAGATATTGATAAACAGCGAATCTTAAAAAAATAGTTTTTGATTTGTTGAAAATTCTTCAATTAAACCATATTAAAGCAATTTCCAAGAACGAATTAATCGATTAATCATCAAATTAATCAATTAATTTGATTTGGAATCATAGGTTAGAAATAACAACAGTGTAATAATCGATTAAAATAGAAAAGAATCGATTATTTTTGTACTGGATATGGTTAATGAAATAACAACAGAGTTTTAATCGATTAAAACAAAAAAGAATCGATTAATTTTAACCATTTAATGATTTTAACTGATGAAAATCATTTTTAATCGATTAAAACAGAGACGGTAAATCTATATTGAAATTCTGAGAACATTTTAATCGATTAATTCGCAGGATAATCGATTAAAACAGTATGGACACCTTTTTGAAATCTTCTGTTAATGAATTTAATCTATCGATTAAAACAGAAACATTATTGTTGTTTTCATTATTTCAATCGATTAAAATTGTTTTGTATCAGTTAAAATAATCATACCATGACTTTACTCGTTGTTTTTCATATCCATCATATAGATTTGTTGTCTAGGTACCAAGAGATCTTTAGATTATTGTTCTTACAAAAGAAATTTGCAATATTTGGTACCCTTTGATGATAATAGGGTCCTTTTAAGTTATTTGAAATGAACTTTTAGGAACCCACTTCAACCTATTTGAAATGAACTTTTAAGTTATTTCTTAATTCTACAAAATTTAACAGAGTGACCTATTTTCATGCAGTGGAAACATTTAATTGAAGATGATGAGTATGGTTTTCTATATGCATAGTGATTTTTTTTTTGTGATTTTCTTGCTAGATGTAAATCCAATGCCAGTTTTATCAAGAACAAGTTTATGTGAACCAAGAAGAGTATCTAGATTAGCTTTGCCTTGTGTAAACTTTGAAACAATTTTTAACAGATATTCAATCTTCTTTTGTAAATCTGAACAATTTTCCATGGTTTGATTTTATTGCACAAGCAATCAGAATTATCATGGATTAATTTAAAGTAATCAAGATCAGTTTCATCTTCAAGTATTTTCTTTTCAAGAGTTTCAACCTTATTCTCTAACCAGTTGTCCATGCCTTTTAATCTTTTGTTTTCTTTTTCAAGGTTCTTGGCTTCTTCATGCATCTCATTAAAGGCATCTTGTAATGAACTGTAATTCATAAAATTTGTAGAAGAAGTAGAACTTAATGGGTTGAGAAATTCTGATTAGCCATCAAGCACAAGTTAGCTTCTTCATCATCAGACTTTTCTATTGATGAGGTATCATTGTCATCCCAAGCTATGTGTGCTCTCCTTTTTATCTTTTCTTCTTTCTTATCATTATGCTTGTTCTTTTTTGGGCATTCCATTCTTACATGACCCTACTTTCCACAACCATAGGACTTATAGTTAAAAGAATCAAATTTATTTTCATACATTTTCTATCTTTCTTTATCTTGGATCTTTTGCTTGAGAAACCTGTTGAATTTTTTTACCAGTAGACCAAGATTCTCACTTTCTTCTTCAGATTCTTTACCTTTTTTTGTAGCTTTGAATGTTATGCTCTTTCCTTTATTTTTAGAAATCTCTTGCTCATTGAACCTATTAATTTCCATCTCATGTTCTCTGAGCTTACCAAATAAGGAGGCTATTTTCATGATAGATAAATTTTTTTACTCTGAAACTGCTGTGACCTTGGGCTGCCATGACCTGTCAAGACATTTCAGAACTTTGATATTCAATTCCTCTTTATTAAAAGTCTTACCTAGACCCATTAGATGATTGATGATGTGGGTAAAGCGTTTCTACACATTTGCAATGCTCTCTCCAATTTGCATTTTGAACAGCTCATATTCTCTAATGAGAGTATGTTTCCTTGCTCTTTTCACATCAGTAGTTCCTTCATGAGAAACTTCAAGGACCTCCCACATTTCCTTGGCATATTTACATTGAGATACCCTAAAAAATTCATCCATATTAAGTGTAGATGTAATTATGTTCTTGGCAGTGCAATCACTTTGAACTTTTCTCTTTTCTTCATCTGATAAAAATATTTCCAAAAATCCCTGTCTTGTATTGAATATGATAGCACAATATATACATGAAATACAGAAACATTCTAGGCTATAATTACGCTAACCATTATAGTCGGTATCCTAAATTTGTCTATTAACAGATATGACATTAATGTGCATCACTGTGCATCGCTGTCATGCCAAGCTAAATATGGAAAAAAATAATCATGTAGAATCATGGCATGATACGGTATTTGTAATCGTATATTCTATGTTTATCACCCTCCCTCAAGATGGAGTATGAAGGTTATGAATGCCCAACTTGCCTAAAAAAGAACCAAATTTAGTGGCGCCAAGAGATTTGGTGAAGAGATCAGCCAGTTGATGATGAGTGGACACATAGGAGGGTTGGATATGATTGTGTTGTATTTCATCACGAATAAGATGACAATCCACTTCAATATGTTTTGTCCGTTCATGAAACACAGGATTCTTGGCAATGTGAAGGGCAGCTTGGTTGTCACAGTAGAGAGTCATAGGGTCGGTGTGAGTAATGCCTAGGCTCGAAAGAAGGCCTTGAAGCCATTTCAACTCACATGTCGTGTTGGCCATAGAACGATATTCTCGCCTCAGCGGATGATCGAGAAACCGTATGTTGCTTCTTGGTTTTCCAGAAACGGGGATTGACCAAGGAAAATAAACCAACCTAAGTGAGAGATCTTCGAGTGAGAGGACAACTTGCCCAGTCCGAGTCACACCAACCATAAAGATGAAGGTCACTCTCTCTTTTTAAAAGCACACCCCGACCCGGCTGCCCTTTAAATAGCGTACCACGTGGAGTGCAGCCCGCCAATGCTCCCGACGCGGTTGGTGCATGAATTGAGATAGGACATGAACACCGTAAGATAATTCAGGTCGTGTAAAACACAAGTAAATAAGGCGACCGACGAGACGTCGATATTGACTCGGTCGAAAGTAGTTCGCCATCGCCCAATGCTAAACGATGATTTTCTTCGATTGGCATGGACACAAGTTTCCCTCCAAGCAATCCCGCTTCAGCTATGATGTCCAACGCATACTTCCGTTGACACAAGAAAATTCCCGTAGGAGATCCGGCAACCTCCACCCCAAGAAAGTATTTTAATTTCCCTAAGTCCTTCATACGAAAACATTGATGAAGATAATCTTTGAATTGCGCAATGTCTTCATGATGATTGCCAGCAATGACTAGGTCATCCACGTAAACTAACACAACCAGCTCGACATCTCCTTTGCGAAAGATGAACAAGGAGTGATCGACGAAGAACGTTGAAACCCATATTGAACAAGAGCAGCTTGAGAGCTTGGCAAACCAACACCGAGGAGCTTGACGAAGACCATAAAGGGACTTGCGGAGACGACACACCATACCCTTTTGAGACACCAAGAACCCCGGCGGCATTTTCATGTACACATCTTCCTCAAGATCGCCGTGCGTAAAAGCATTATGGACATCCATTTGATGGAGTTCCCGCCTTTGGCTACCGCCACCGCCAACACCGTCCGAATGGTGACCATCTTTGCCATCGGGCAAAGGTCTCGTCATAGTCAATCCCCTCAACTTGGTGATTTCCCAAGACAACTAATCGGGCTTTGAAGCGTTCAACGCTCCCATCGAATGATATTTGATTTTATAAATCCACTTGCAACCCGTAGGCTTCTTCCCCGCCTGAGAGGAGTAATGTCCCATGTTTCATTACTTTGGAGGGCCTCGAATTTCACTAGCCATGGCATCTCTCCATCTAACATCCCGAACAGCTTCAAAGAAATGCACAGTGTTCTCTCTCCGCATGAAGGGCCGCAAGAAAGGTTCTGTGGGGGAAGGAGAATTTAGCACAATTTAAGTACTTTGTCAAACCGTAAGGCATACCCGAGGAAGCCGAATGTGGAGTGCGAATTGAGGGACCGAGTTGTAAAGTGGTGTTAGTGACATAATCACGAAGCTTCACAGTATGGCTTTCGTACACGAAGACCTTTCCCCGTGGATGCGGGACAAGTATGCTCCTCAGAACCTCTAGTTCGTCATCATAGAGTCGCTTTGTTCCGTGGGAGAACAATCTGGGTGGGAGGCTCTTGTTCATGGCATTCGCCGTGGCCCTCCCCGAACTCGGCTGTGGGCACATCTTCTCGTTGTGGGGTTAACGTCATCAGCCTCCACAACATGTTCTCGCATTGTTCATTGCACCAAGTCCAGTGCAATGCTTCCTCGACAATGCCAACATCAACAAGTAGGCAATCCTACCTCCGAATGTCTACCGTGGGCAAGAGAGGCAAACTGGAATTCATGTTCTACAAACTTAACATCTCTCAAAGTCCGTAAGACTTCTCTTTCCAGCATCAAACAATTTCCAGCTCTTTTTTCGATTGAATATCCAACAAATACATTCTTGCGACTTCTACTTGCAAATTTGTCACCTTTCCTATCTTGGTTATGTGCATAACACAAGCATCCAAATACCCGTAGATGGTCATAAGTGGGTGGCTTCCCATTCAATATTTCATATGGAGTTTTTCCATGGAGAACGGTTGAGGGTGTACGATTGATCAAGTATCCTCGCGGTCAAAATGCATTCTCCCCGAATTGAAGTGGAAGTTCTCCCCGAAATCGTAGAGCACGAGCTACATTTAGGATGTGTCGATGTTTTCGTTCGTCTCTCCCATTTTGCCGAGGTGTTCCAAGGCATGAGGTTTGATGGAGTATCCCATGTTGCCGAAAATATCGTTGAAGACACATAAACTCGGCTCCATTGTCACTTCGTAATATTTTGACTTGTTTCTCGTATTGTTGTTCTATTAAGGCGATGAAATGCATTAAGGTTTGTGACACATCTTTCTTATTATTCAAGAGATATATCCACACAGCTCGAGAACAGCTCATCAACCAAAGTGAGAAAGTAAGATGCACCACAAGACGAGGGAGTTCTATATGGACCCCATAAATCACAATGTATTAAATCAAATATATTGGATGCTTGAAAATCACTTAAAGGAAATGTGTTTCTGCATTGCTTTGATCTCTCACACACTTCACACACACGAGTTGTATCCAGTATTTCTATTCACGCTGTTCGGATGCGGAATTTTTCTAACAATCTGGTAGGCAGGATGTCCCATTCGCTTGTGCCAAATCTCTAGTTGATTTTCTCGCATTGGTCCGATACGCCTTTATGCTACTCACACCACGATACCAATAGAGTCCCTCTTTTCGTTCACCCGCTCCAATCAAGCATCCTCGAAGTGTGGTCCTGCATTGCACAAAATCTATCAGTGAAATGTACTATACATTTTACTTCATTCGTCAATTGTGATACCGAAATCAAATTGCAATTCAATTTCGAACATATAGAACATGTTTAAGTTTCAGTCCTCCATCAAGGAAAACCGATCCTTCTTTGTTTGCCAGCACCAATTCACCATTTGGTAGTCCCACCGGGCACCCTTCCAAGGCTCGACTCTCCCTCAAGTTTTCTAGTGTTCATGTCATATGATTAGAGGCGCCACTATCAATAATCCACAAGTCACATGCTTTCTTACCAGCCATCTTTTCGGCTTCATTTGCCTTGCGAGAATTCAACATTGCTTGCCAAGATCTGCCATTGCTCATTACTCGATCCTGCGACTTCGGTTTTTCGGTTGAACCAACGTTATCCGCACCGGTGTGCGCCATATTGACGCGAGCCGTTCCTCCTTTTCCTCGAAGGTTCTCGTTCTTTGTTGATTTTTTTCATCGTTTCTATCGGTTCGTGGTCTCTCTCCCCACCATTCTCGGGTAACCAATGATCTTGAAGCAATTGCCTTTGTCATGTCCCTTCCTTCCACACCGCATGCAAACAACTCGATTTTTCTTTCGCTTCATTGCGCAACTTGTTCTCGGTTTCCGCTCGCATAGCCATTCCCACGATCATTCCTCGCTCTTCTTTAGACCTCGGTGATTGTTCTCACCCTTTCTTCTTGCACCATGGTGCCATACACCCGATTCAACGAGGGTAATGGATCCGTTGCCAAAACATTTGACCGTGCAGTTCCATAACCCTCATCATCTAGCCCCATCAAGAACTGATGAATTTTTTCTTCTTCTCTTCGTTTCTCAAGTTACATCATAATATTACACTTGCATCCCCCACATCTACACCGTGGGATTTGCTCGTAATTTGCCGCTTCATCCCACAATGTTTTCAACTTCCCATAATAGGAAACCATAGTCATTCCTTGTTGTTTGCATTCCGCCAACTCGACTTTAGTCGCTGGATTCTTGGTCCGTTCACGATCGAGAATCGTTCCTTGATGTCATCCCATAGGTCCTTTGCGTTTTCCATGTATGCAACAAGTGGAACGCAAACTAGGTTCTATAGTGTTTAGTATCCAAGATACAAGCATCGATTGAATTGTCCACCAATCTTCTATCTCGGATGTGTCTTCTTCAGGTTCCTTATGAGTTCCATCTATGAAACCCCATTTCCTTCGAGCCCGCAGAGATATCTTCACGGCCCTTGCCCATTCCTCGTAATTCTCTCCTCGTAATTGTACTCGTGTAATCACATTTCCAGGATTATCACCGGCACTCGGATCGTATGGCGATGGTGTTTTCTTCACCGCCTCTCTCTCTCTCGCCATTTTAGAAGTACGATCGTGTTCTCGGGCCGTTGGATATCGAGTTTGGTTCGCTTTGATACCATGATAAAAATATTTCCAAAAACCCCTGTCTTGTATTGAATATGATAGCACAATATATACATGAAATACGTAAACATTCTAGGCTATAATTACGCTAACCATTATAGTCGGTATCCTAAATTTGTCTATTAACAGATATGACATTAATGTGCATCACTGTGCATCGCTGTCATGCCAAGCTAAATATGGAAAAAAATAATCATGTAGAATCATGGCATGATACGGTATTTGTAATCGTATATTCTATGTTTATCATCATCATTTAAACTAGACCATTCTTTTTTCTTAATTAGTGGACTATTTACAATTACATCCAAAACATTTCTATCAATAGATTCAATAAAGATCTTCATCCTTATCTTGCAAAATGGATAATTTGTACCACAAAACAGTGGAGGTTTGTTAATAGAAGCAGTCTCAGAAAAAGGTAATTTGTTTTTAGCCATGAAAAGATTTGTACCGAAAGTCTTGAGTGATTTTCAAGACGCTGCTCTTCATACCAATTGTTAGCAATGTAGGTTGAGATCAAGAGGGAGGGTGAATTGACCTTTGAAAGTTTTTCGCACTTTTGAGAATACAGATTATCTATTTCAAAGATTATGAATTCTGTTAAGGTTCCAACATAAAACCAATTGGCTATATGTGGATTAGCCTAACATGTATTTAAACCATACCAAATGACATGAGGTAGGCGATGTGGGACTTTCAACACACCCCCTCCAACGAAGCCTGTTGGACTAGGCAAAGGGTACTTTTGACCCAACTAAAGGGCAACTTTTGGCCCATGACAATAACCGGAAAGATGTTAGGCTTTGGCTCTGATACCATGTTAAGGTTCCAACATAAAACCAATTGGCAATATGTGGAGTAGCCTAAAATATATTTAAACCATACCAAATGACATGAGGTAGGCGATGTGGGACTTTCAACACACCCCCTCCAATGAAGCCTGCCGGACCAGGCAAAGGGTACTTTAGACCCAACTAAAGGGCAACTTTTGGCCCATGACAATAACCGGAAAGATGTTAGGTTTTGGCTCTGATACCATGTTAAGGTTCCAACATAAAACCAATTGGCTATATGTGGATTAGCCTAACATGTATTTAAACCATACCAAATGACATGAGGTAGGCGATGTGGGACTTTCAACACACCCCTCCAACGAAGCCTCGTCGGACTGTGCAAAGGGTACTTTAGACCCAACTAAAGGGCAACTTTTGGCCCATGACAATAACCGGAAAGATGTTAGGCTTTGGCTCGATACCATGTTAAGGTTCCAACATAAAACCAATTGGCAATATGTGGAGTAGCCTAACATATATTTAAACCATACCAAATGACATGAGGTAGGCAATGTGGGACTTTCAACACACCCCCTCCAACGAAGCCTGCCGGACCAGGCAAAGGGTACTTTAGACCCAACTAAAGGGCAACTTTTGGCCCATGACAATAACCGGAAAGATGTTAGGCTTTGGCTCTGATACCATGTTAAGGTTCCAACATAAAACCAATTGGCTATATGTGGATTAGCCTAACATGTATTTAAACCATACCAAATGACATGAGGTAGGCGATGTGGGACTTTCAACACACCCCCTCCAACGAAGCCTGTCGGACCAGGCAAAGGGTACTTTTGACCCAACTAAAGGGCAACTTTTGGCCCATGACAATAACCGGAAAGTCCCACATCACCTACCTCATGTCATTTGGTATGGTTTAAATACATGTTAGGCTAATCCACATATAGCCAATTGGTTTTATGTTGGAACCTTAACAAATTCTGATCAAGTTTTGAACCAAGAAAAACAAGTAGTTCTATGTAAAGCATAAGCAGAATAAAAGAGAGTAAAGGTTCAAATAAAGACACACAAGATTTATACTGGTTCACCCAAACCACAGGGCTACATCCAGTTCTCAACCAAATTCTAGTTGAGTTTAACTAGATTGATTATGTTTCTGATTACAAACCCGAATCACAAAACACCCAATCCACACCAAGAACCAAATTTCAGTTCTTGCACCAAACCTTCACCAAGAACCAAGTTCCAGTTCTTGAACCAACCTGCAGCCAAATTCCAGCTATAGAACCAACTCCCAACACTTCCAAACACCCACAATACAGTAACGAATTGAAAAGAACAAAGAGAAGAAACTAGAACAATCAAACCCAAATTATGCAGCTCTTGTAGAATGAGTTTCTTCGCACATAAGAATACAAAAATGCCTCAAGAAAGAACTTTGAAAAACTTTACAAAAACTCACGCAATTCTTTCTTGAAAACTCTTTATTGATTGCTTGATTGATTACTCAAAGGTATATTTTAAAATGTTGAAGCAATCCTGTTTATATAGAGTCATTTTCAACTAACTAGTTTAATTAATTGGTTAAAACTTCTTTTACTCGATTATTAATTCTTTATTAATCAATTAAAACTTCTTTTAATCGGTTAAAATATGTTTAATCATTTTCTAGATTTATTTTAAATGATCCAACTGCGTTTTAATCGATTAAAACAATTATACTAAAATTTCTTAAGTTGTTTTAATCGATTGCTTCACGATTTAATCGATTATAATTTTGTCATAAGATTTCTCAAAACTTTATAAGTGATTTTAATCGATAAGAGTTTTGGTTTAATCGATTAAAATTGTTAATAAAATTCCTTAAGTTGTTTCAATCGATTAATTCGATGTTATATTGATTAAAATATCGCTATAGCACTTTTCAAAACATCTCAAGTGATTTTAATCGATTTGTTCGAAATTATATCGATTAAAATATTGATAGAATACTTTTCAAAACATATCAAGTGATTTTAATCGATTATTTCAAAGTTATATCGGTTAAAATACTGACAGAAGGTTTTCAAACACTTCTTTAATGAAAATAATCGATTAATTCGATTGTGCATCGATTAAAGTAGCGCTAGTGTATGTTTTAAATGGTTTTAATCGATTATTTAAAAAACATATCAGTTAAAACTTTGTCAGGAATCTTTCCAATTGTAGTGTTAAGAACATATTAATCGATTCAACTGGTTTTTAATGGATTAAAACACTTTAGAGGTATTTTCAATTTCTTTCAAATGATGAACCCTCATGCAGCAGAGAAGAATGAATGATTATACCTATTAATATTGATGCAAACTCACTAATCACTCTACCCTTTAACCCAAGGAACATTTGACTTCATCAAATCTTCAAGATCTTCATTCTATCATAAGGTTCAATGAGATCTTCATCACTTTCAGAATTTATTTGATTGAGAACGACATCGATCACTCTCCATCTTTTCTTCTTCTCTTACTTTTGTTTTTGACTTCTCCTATTCTTCTCTTCATGCATGGAAAACTAAATCGTGAGGATTAATTCACAGAATCAAGATAAAACAATTGATTTTTGCACCGATCATTTATCACTTTAGTTTGTTCTTATCTTCTCTAATCTTGGTTTTACATCTTGTTATATCAATTTATAAATGTGTTTTTAGATATCAAATTAGGAATCAATTAAATCTTGATTTGATAATTAGATATAGATTGAATTGAATGGTATTGAGATTTATTTTGTATAATCTATTTAGTTGATTAATTGAATTGGTTAATTGTTCAAACTTGGATTGAAATATTTAGAGAACTATGATAAGAGGATTGTTTGATTGAGAATTTATGGATTGATCTATCTTTATCTTTTTCATTTCAGTTTCTATCTCATGACTTTTATTTTTCTTTACAATTCTTATTTTACATCTCAAACCTCCAAATTTAAATTTTATGAAAAATATATTCAGAATTGAATATAGTTCAGTATGTGCTCTTGTGAAGAATTACTTAGGTTTACGCTCTATATAACAAAATCATTTGAGCAAATTTAGTATCTTTGATTTTTATAAACAATAATAAAATCAACATGGTCATGACTAACGATTGAGATGACCTCATCGGAAGTGTACATTTGCTTAAAAAGAGGTTTGTTGTTCAAAGAAGTTGGATGACATGCATGCTAACAAGGAAAAAAAAATTCAATTTCTCTTTAGTATATTAAAAGTCATCTAGAAAAAAGTCATTAAAAGTATAAAAAAGAAAAAAAAAAAGTATTCAATTAATTTAAGTTATTCATATTATATGTAAATAATAAAAAGTGGACGAGTGTTGTACATCTTAACTTCACAAGGAGGTAAAGCCAAAATTATTCAATTCTTAAGAAGAACACTTCCTTATTAGGAAAAATCTCTCTTTCTTAGTTTTGAAAAAAAAAATTGCACTGAATATTGTGCATATTTAGCAAAGGCATGCTTAACTAATATTGAGGATGTGGATAATTTCCTACTTTATCAAAACTCTAAGATCAGTATGAGCAACCATCAATCGTTATTTTGCATAATAATGGAATTTATAAATATATTTTTAAGTTATCAATACAAGATTTATTACTAGAAAATAGAATTTTTGGCATCAGCTTATTTTGAACATTTTATATTGGTTATTAAACAGATGTAGATGTCACCGATGTAGAAAGTGTGAGAATTTTTATATATTAGTTGACTATTACATTAATTTTTTTTTTTACAACTGATGTTATATGTTCACTTTAAAAAAAATGTATCAGACCTACAAATGACAATATTTACACACGTAAATATTGATGGAGGGTTATTTACTTCTTATACTCTCTCACACAATAAACTTAACAATATCAATACCAATATAAAACATCAACTTTTTTTATCATTCTTAATAAAATTTATCATATAATCAATAAAGAAGTAGAAGTGACACACTTACCTAGAATGATGACAACAGGAGAGAGACATGAAAAAATAGTGGTAATGTCCTAAACAGTAGAGAAGAGTTTCATCTTTATTCTTTTTTGCGTTAGGATAACGGTTAATAATTGGATAATTATGTAGTAGCTTTGTTTTGTTGCAATGGTTGAGAAATCTTTAGAGAGGAGGAACTTAAAAAAAAAATTCAAAGATGATAAGTTTTGGAGCAGAAGAGTTTCATAAAGGAGAAGCTTTGAAAAAGAGGATCTTCGTAGAGGGCAAGGTTTAAGCGAGTGTAATGACATAACAAAGAGAAAAAATTTTGAAGGCAACAGTGGAAAAATAAGAAGACACAAAGTGATAATATAGTATATAATTGACCTTTTATATTGGTTATTAATATAACCGACGTAATATATCTACATATAACATTGGTTTCTTTTAAAACTGATGTAGTATCTAAATATTACATTGATTCTAAAAGGAACCAATGTTATATGTGAGATACTGCATCTATTATAAAACTCATGTAGAAAATCCATCAATTATTACAAAAATACCATTGTGTTTACATTCAAATTTATTCTCATATAACCGATATAAATAATACGGTGTAAAAATATGGTTTTGCATAAATACTTACCATGAACATGGAAAAATTAGAGCATTAACCCATTAAATAGAAATAAATAGAGCTTCAAACTATCAATTATATTTTGTTTGGGTGAATTTTCTATGAACAAGTTTAGAAGAAAAAAATTAAAATTAAGTTTTCAATAAATTAGCTTAGATATAAAATATTGTGTAAAAAATTTCTAAAATATAACTTCTTTAAATTTTTATTTTTAACTTTTACATAAATTATTTAACTAATGGAAAATTTTATTTATTTTTTTCCTAAAAATACTTTTAAAGAAGTAGTCTAAACAAACATTAGACTATGTGTTTGAAGAAAAAAAAACACAAAGAAAATGAATTTAACTTCCCAATCTACTAATATTAGCTCATGAGAAAGTTAAAAACAAAAACAAAACTTATAAAAATATACCAAAAGGTTTCTATAAAATAATTTTATGTATAAATCTAATTTTCACTATAAAGAATTAAATTAAAGTTTTCTTTTTTTTTCCTTCTAGAATGATTATATATAAAAAATTTAATCCAAAAACATATCCTAAAATTATAATTTCAATAAAAATACACTTTCAAATAGCTTCACATTTTGAGTGATAAAAGCAAAATGGGTGACATTTATTTGTAAGAAAAATATTAAAATATTTATCTGGAAACCGTTTTACTAGTATTTTCCCCTCTTATAAATACGTGTACATATCCTCTGATTTTGATATAATGAAACTAAGCTTTTTGATTCTCGGCGTTTTTCTCCCTCTTTGCTCTCTCTTTTATGTCTTTTGCTTTCAATGATCGATTCTTCATCGAAGACTAACTCCTTTAATTCTTTGGTCTTTTCTCACACTTGATATTACATCGACATTCGATCGATAACTTATTGAGTTGTTTTCATGGAAATACATGATCGATTGCCTTTCCCTCACCATTTATACAACATTGAGACTTACACAGGATACAAGATGAAGAAGCAAGGCTTGATAAGAACCGCTCAATGGCACTTGCTTTTCTAATATGGTATCGGAGCTCTTCATTTGAAGAGCTCTGTTGTACACTCTGACTATCTCTTTCTTAGATTCTTTCTTTTCTTATTTTCATCTTGTGTATTATGGAAAAATTAACAAACTCATCAAGTGCAGAATCACTGCCTCTTATGAACACAAATTCTTCTTCTTCTTCTACAAACAACTTCCTGTATATTCATAAAAAGTCAATTGTAGACTTCAAAACTTTAGTACAAAGGTATTATTTTAATTACCTCTTTTGCATTTTATTAAAGTATTATAGATTATTAATTACTAATATTTCATTTTATATAGCGTTGTGAATGTATGTAATGTCTTAGATGGTAGATCCACTTCATCTTCACATAATCTATGATGAATTTATCCTAAGGTATATAATTCTATATCAAAATTGTTCATAACTTGCTTTATAGTTTGTAAATGATTAAATTTTAATAATTGACATATTAGTGTAATAAGAAACAAGGAAGGTATGTGTGTGGATACTACGTCATACATTGGATGTGGACCATAGATCGTGTGCCTATTATGGATTTATGGGACCAAGTAATAATTACTTTAAATCATTTACCATATTATGTAATTTCAAATATAACACCTATAATATATTTGTTATAGATTTTTGCAGACGAAGAGTCACTAAATTATGCCACCATTGAAGAAATTGGCACAAGAGTGTGCTAAGTTTTTCTTAAGTTTTAGAAATAGTGGTGGATTAGTGTAGTTTTCATAGGCTAATTTGTGAACATAATTATTAGTATATGTGTACTTTTCCTAGACGACGTTGTGCATTAATTATATTGTATTGTATATGAATTGTCTGGTTGTTTCTGTCCTAAATGTTGAACATTCAAGGACTTGATGTTGCAAATAATGATCATGAAGAATGTTGATTTTGATGATGATCCAAGAGCTTAAAGACTTAGAGTATTGAAGATTGAAGATTGATGATTTCTGTATTGTAATAACTCTATTTTAGTTTGATTGAGTCTGTAATTATAGAATCTAAGATAGCCGGTACATAGTCTGTAACTTAGAAGCTTCAAAAAGCTCAAATTTATCATTCAGAGCTCGGCTTTAATCGATTAAATAGGTAAATAATCGATTAAAACAAATGAGAAAACCATTTTTTGTACAAACTCACTCGCTTTAATCGATTAAACAAAGCAAAATAATTGATTATTCCGTACAGCTTCAGATACGATAATCGATTATTTCATCAAATAATCGATTAAACCGGAGAGGATTGGGTTCTGACGTATTTGGTTCTCGTTTTAATCGATTATTACTCCAAATAATCGATTATTTCAGTCTGTTTCTAATTTTAAACATCAAACAAACCCTATTTTCGAAAATCCAATTACCAAGAACCCTAGTTTCGAAATCCCCAATTCCTAAACCCTAATTTCCCTACTTAAACTCTGCTTTGGCACTCAGAAAAGAATAACAACTCTTTCCATACAAAAGTTAAGTGTTGTGAGTGCCAGAGAACTGTTTGTTGCAAGGAAAGGGGGCTTTCTGAACCTGGTGTGGGCTAGAAGCGATAAGAATCACTAAGTGGAGTTCTTAGTGGATTGTGTGTTGTGCCGTCTCTGGGGAAAGCTGTTCTTCATCTCTTGTGGGTTTCAAGAGAGGTGTTATCTTTATCTTTATCTTGTCAATTGTAATCTGTTGTAACAATTTGTTTATAGTGACAGCGTTAATCCTCTGTTTGAGTGATTAGCAACTGGACGTAGGGTCTTTTGATCCGAACCAGTATAAATCTCCTGTGTAAGATTTCTATCACTTCTCTATTTACATTTACGCAGTTTTTAATCGGTAAAATTTGGGGAAAATTTTGAAAACCTAATTTTTATTAAGAAACCAATTCACCCCCCTCTTGGTTTTTGTCCGACCACGCGAACATTCCGCTGCGCGATTCTAACACGAAATTTGAATTTACATGTTTGGAATGATAATTACATATACGTCATAAAAAAATAGACCACATACTAGCTTTTGTGCCATAGATCAACATTGGTGGTTGTGATTGGAAAAGCTAGTTGCTCCTCCTCCATTAGATTTAGAGTATGACTTTTAGATATCATTTTCATTTTAAATACATCTTTTCCTTTTGCATTTTTTTTATCAAACATCACTTATCTTCAAATATAACTTTGAATTCCTTTTTACAAGGTATACAACACTAAGCAAATTTTGGTTAATGTTAAACACATATAGAACATCAAAGATATACTTCAAACCTATGAAGCTTTTAATAACAATAGTCTCTTTCCCTTTAATGAAAATGAAATCACTATTTTCGTTTTTCACTTTAGAAATGATAGATTTGTAAAACTCTCTAAAAGCTTCTCGTTGTTGGTAATATGATTTGTACAACCATTATCTAATAACCATGAGTCACTAGAAGTGTTAGTTGTAGTAAAACTTATTGCAAAAAAGATTTGTTCATCTTGTTGCTCCTTCGAAGTCACCTTTGACACTTTTCATTCAGACTTGCAAATTCACTCTACATGTCCCAAATCACCACATTTTCTACACTTGACATCTGTTTTCATCAACATTTTTCATTTGGATGATTTGTCTTTTTATAATGTGGACAAGGGAAAAGGTCTCACTTGATTGATTATTAGAACTTTTTTTTTCTTCCATTTATTTTTCTTCGTGTTTTTTCTACGTTTTAGATTTTGTGTTTTTACATGAAAAGCACCTTGTATAGTCTCCTTTTGTCTCATCATTCTTCTTTACTCCTAAACCTTCAAATTATTTACCAATTCTTCAAAGGTCATAATTGACACGTCTTTCACCTCCTCCAAAATTGATATTTTTTTACTCATATTTTTTTGGTACAATAGCCATAATGATGGAGGACCATCTGGGGCATAACACATCGAGCATCATCACACTGAACCTCAACACACTAGGCTTCAAATAAGGCTCAAACTTGAAGGGGTTGCACTTAAGATTCAAGTCTTGGCTGCAACAAAAAGGGAATATGTCATTTTAGCTTCTCAAATTCGTCTAAAGCACTCCAAACACTCAAGGAGGACCAGTGTTCAACTCTTGGTTGCAACATTTGAGAGTTTTTTGGTTTATAAACTCATAAATATAACTAAAAATGGTCTAGGTGGGACTTGAAGTTAGGAACTTCGGTCATCACTTGTATAAGGAAAAATTAGTCTCACATTCCTTCGGTGAATGAGTGAATGAGAGGGGAACAACTATATATGTGACCCCTTGTGTAGCTTTTTGAATCACATTGGAATAAAGTCAAAACTTGTGTGTGGAACTTGCATATTTTGCTTGTACCCCAAATTGACTTTTCAAGCATCTTTGGAAATTTTTTTCTCCTATTCTCCTAACAAGGAACCTTCCTTGGAGGAGTTAGTGTCAAGTTTCTTTAGAAACTTGGAAAAGAATTTTGGTTCACCTTGCGTGCTCAAGGTGTGAGGCTTTCACCGTCATCCATGGTGGAAGGAGGGAGAATATTTCTATCAATTTGGATCATGTGTTAGACATGGAAGTCTTCAAGAGATAAGTACCTTCATCTTTCCTTCTTTCTTGTCTTTGAATTTCTGTCTTGTATGCCATTTTTTGAGTCCTTTTAATTGAGTCATATGTTGTTGGTCATAAAGTCTTTTTTTTTTAATTGATTCATTGCTTTGTTTCTTCTTAAATCAATTGTTTAGGAATTCTTGAATATGTTGTATGCATAGTCATAGAATTTTATTACTTAGCTTTCAATTTTATAATCTTCCATATGGTCTTAGAGTTTAGTCCTTTAAATGTTCATCATTCCTTAGATGTTGTCCCACATGTATTAGAGAATAGAAATTATTGTTAATATATATATATATATATATATATATATATATATATATATTTGTATGTTAGGAACCAAAGCATGTATGTTGGATTGTACCATTAAGTATATTCTTTTGCTATTAGATCATTGGCAAAATTCTAAACATAAAATTCTTATACAACCCAAGATTGGTCTAGACTTCTTTTAATTTTTGAAAGTTGAATCAATTGTGGATTAATATGCTATGATAATGTGTTGGACTTATGTGGAAATAATGTCATAAAATTTTGAATTTAAATTTGATTTGAAAAAGGCTTAAGTCTCATAAGAACAATTGAAATTGTGAAATTGAAAATACAAAGAACTTGAATTGGAAAAGCCGAGACTAAAAGAAAAGAAAGTTGAAAATATGTTTGCAATTCTTACATAAGTCCCACACTCCTTAAAAACAAAAGTGGAATTGACATGTGTGTTTATTAAAAGAGATTAAAGGAGTGTATAATTTGGAGAAGCTCAAATTGGGCTTATAAGTGATTCAACTTAAGTCTTTTATTTTTGTAATCCATTCTAGATCCATTCTTAGGCTTATTTTGAGTGCCTTCTTTTAAAATTTGTCAAATTTTTTTGCTTGTCTTTTTTTTTTTTTTTTGAATTTGTTAAGTTTGTCAAATAATAATTCTAATCACTTGATTGTGTCCAATTCTTGTTTGACCTTTTCTTGTATTTTGTATTCTTGCATCTTGAGCTCTCAAAGAAAAAAGAACCATTTTATTTTTTCTTGTTTCTTGGAAACTCACTTCTTCTTCAAGGTAGCATCTTAGGTGTCTTTAAGAAGAAAGGAGAAGGTGTTCTTCAAGGAAGCTTGGGAAGCAAGAATTGAGGTGCAAGAAGAGTGAAACACTTGACCAAGTGAGGAACCTTAAAGTAATGGCAGAAAAATTCATCAATTTCCCTCACAAAACAAGCCTTTTCGTCAAAAAAAGTGTTACTAAAATTTTTGTTGTAATTTTGTCACGGATTTTGTTGTTTTTTTATAATTCTTGTTGTAAATTTTACTTTGATGGGTGTCTTGGGAAAATGTCATTGGTACAATTGCATCTCCTACTTTAAACATTGTAATAGTTTCACAAATTAGTCTTGTGGAAGTGTCCCAAGAGGTTCATGAAGTGTCACTTGGACTTTTACTCTAGGTTTCTGTCTAGTTTACTTTATGTAAATTTTTACAAGTAGAATTTAATTTTTCTATGACAAAATCTTGGTGAGTCTTTAAATGACTAGTTGACCCTCCTTTGGTCTTAGGGGTCCCTCACACACACACTTGAAAAACTTCTTTTGTGAAAACCTTTGTCACTTCATTTTTGTGAAAAATAATTTTTCAAATTATTGTGAAAATCTTTCTTAAAAAAAATGAGTAACCATTCTCATGTCCCTTCAAGTCATTCTAGTGTGGATGAGAGCTACCGTAGATCTAAGAAACACTCTTCCGTTAAGGACAAGCTTAGCACTTTAGAAGAGAAAATTGAAAAAAGAGATGAGGAAATAATGGCTATGTTTGCCCAACTCTTAGATAATAAACATAAAACTAAAAATATAAGTGAGGGTTCTAGGAGAAGATTAGAACACCATGAAGAACCTCACTCACCACGCATGGAGGTTTATAGTAGACATTACAATGATGATTACTATCAACACTCCCCCCTTAGGAGACATAGGACTAGGGTGAATCATCCCAGAGAACCTAAGGTAGACCTTCCTCCCTTTCATGCAAAAGATAATGTAGAAGAATACCTAGATTGGGAGATAAAGGTAGAACAATTATTCGAGTGCCATAATGTCAATGAGGAAAGAAGGGTGCCCATGGCAACCCTTAGTTTTTAAGGGCATGCAATGTATTAGTGGACTTCCCTAATATTGGAGAGGAGAATTCACAATGAGCCCCAAGTTAGGTATTGGAGTGAACTCCGGAGTGCCCTTAAGAAAATACACATGTCCTCTTATTATGATAGGGAATTGATGGATAAGCTCCAACGACTCCAACAGAAAAATATGATCATAGAGGAGTACAGGCAAAAAATGGAGTTATTAATGATGAGGGTTGGGATAAGGGAAGAACCACGAATTACAATTGCTAGGTTCCAGAGTGGCCTTAACCTAGAGATTAAGGATAAAGTTGAACTATTGCCTTATAATGACTTAAACAAACTAGTTCAACTTTGTGTAAGGGTAGAACAACAATTGAAAAGAAAATATTCTCATAGGAGAGACTACCTTAACACGTCTATTCCTAAGGAAGATTTTAAAAGGGAGGGTTACCCCTCCACATTTAAGGATGAAGGGTCACGAAGGGATAAAGAAAAAGAAAGAGAAAGAGAAAAAGAAAAAGAAATATATAAAAATAAAGAACCTTCCAAAGGGGTTAGAACTAGAGACATTCAATGCTTTCGATGTCTTGGAAGAGGGCACTATGCTTCTGACTATCCCAATAAAAAAGTTATGTTTTTAAAAGACTAAGAGAAAGTGAGGATGAAGCTCACTCTTCACTAAGTGAAGAGGAAATTTTAAACTCTAAGGAATAAATTCTCTCTTGTGAAGGAGAATTACTTGTAGTGAGAAGGCTTCTCAGAAGCCAACATTATGAGCTAGAACAATCCCAATGGGAAAACCTATTCCACACAAGATGTGAAGTTTTGAAAAACACTTGTTCTTTAATTGTGGATAGTGGTTCTTGTTGTAACTGTTGTAGTTCTAGGTTGGTGGAAAAACTAGCCTTAACTACTATACCCCATCCAAAACCTTACAAACTTCAATGGCTCAATGAAGATGGTGGTATAGTAGTTAATAAACAAGTATATATTCCAATATCTATAGGAACTTACAAAGAAAATATTTTGTGTGATGTAGTTCCTATGGATGTTGGGCATATTCTACTTGGTAGGCCATGACATGATAGACAAACTATCCATGATGACCACACTAACAAGATAAGTTTCCTTCACAATGATAGAAAAATAATTTTGTGTCCTCTTACACCTCAACAAGTGAGGGATGACCAAATAAAAATCAAAAATAAAATTGTAAGAGAGAAAAAAAAAAGTCAAAACAAAAACATTATCTTTTAAATAAAAATTGAATTGAGAAGGAATAGGGTTTGGGGGTTTTGAGTCTTCTCTAAAAGAGTTATTCAACAAGAACTTTTCAAAATAAATGTCTCCTCTAAAGTTTGAACAACCTCTTTTCTTCTCATAAAAAGGACACTTGCTGCCACAAGTTATAGACTTAATTTTCTACCACATGGGGTATAACATAATTTTGAGAATAATAATTTGTTTCCCAAATAAGTACCTTATGAACTTTCACTTTTAGGGAATAGAATATTGAATGAATCCCTTGGGATAGAAAATCAAGTAAGTGACTTGATGAAGAAGGGTTGGGATCAAGGAGAGTCTCAATCCTTGTGTTATACCTAGATTAAATCTCTCACTTTTAATAAATACCTAAATTAGATCTCTCACTTTTAAATAAATTGTTTTCTTTTGCAGGGAAGATTTGGATCTGAGGTCAGATCCTTCTCAAGAGGGAGGGTCTGATGGAGGACCATCTGGGCCATAACACATTGGGCATCATCACACTGGGACTCAATACACTAGGCTTCAAATAAGGCCCAAACTTGAAGGGGCTACATTTAAGGTTCAAGTCTTGGCTGCAACAAAGAGGGAATATGTTGTTTTAGCTTCTCAAATTCTTCCAAAACACTCCAATCACTCAAGGAGTCCATGGTTCAACTCTTGGTTGCAACATTTGAGAGTTTTTTTGTATATAAACTCATAAATGTAACTAAAAGTGATATAGGTGGGACTTGAATCTAGGAATTTGGCCATCACTTGTATAAGGCAAAATTAGTCCCACATTCCTTAGGTGAGTGAGTGAATAAGAGGGGAACAAGTATATATATGACTCCTTGTGTAACATTTTAAATCACATTGGAATGAAGTCAAAACTTGCGTGTGGAACTTGTATATTTTGCTTGTACCTCGGATTGACTTTTCAAGTGTCTTTCAAAATTGCTTTCTCCTATTCTCTTAACAAAGAACCTTCCTTTGAGGAGTTAGTATCAAGTTTCTTTTAAAGCTTGGAAAAGAATTTTGGTTCACCTTAAGTGCTCAAGGTGTGAGGCTTTCAGTGTCATCCATGGTGGAAGGAGGGAGAATATTTCGATTACATAACTTTTTGAACAATTTTTTCTTCAAGAAAGGACTTCTCAAGAAGTCGCACTTTATTTGCTATACTTCTGAGGCCATGAACATAACTTTTCATGGTTTTTGTTTTGCATCTCGATTTCTCTAGAAGTTGTGCACTTGCATACCTCTAATTCTTTCACATCGAGAAATTTCTTTCTTGTAAAGATAATTTTTAACATAGAAGAAGAAAAAAACATTTTTTTTTCTTTTGCCATTTTTGTCTTCGTCTCTTGTGATACTTCATTTGAGCAATTGTTGGATTTTTAAACAACTTAGGAACATAATTTTTCTTCTTTTGCTGCGTCCCAAAGATCAATGCTTCAAGATAATTTATTATCCTTGCAGCCCATAACTCATAAAAAATTGGTGGTGAACCCACTGTGGATCTCCCTTTATTGGTGATCCTCTCAACTCACATATCCCTCGATGATGAAAGCTCTAGTAACAATTTGTCGTTGAAATAAAATAAAAGAAGATGACATTAAATGTAATGAGAGAGAAAATGAAATGTTTTATTAATTTACTTGTTTAATAGAGTTGGAAATAAACTACATATCATATTATCCCATGTTTCTAGACATATTTATTGGTTATTGAATCTTCAACAATTAAAAAAAAATAAAAAATAAAAAATAAAAATATCTATACTCTAAATGTTTTTATTTAATAAATTAAAACAAATTTGAAGTAAATGTATTATCATTATGTTCTCAACAATCCAAACTAGTTTGAAACAAAAAGTCAATCCCTGAACAATTATTTATGTGATCAACGGTAAGTTTGACAGCCAAATTTCATTCTCTTGGAACAAACGAAATAAAATAAAAATGGCATAAGATTAACAATTTCACATCGTACTTTTTTCAAAATAAATGAGCATTCGTTTTCCTTTAGATGACTCTTATTCATGCAACAACTTATATTATGACTTTTTCATTTATCTTGATTGCAGGAATGTGAGCAATTTTAGACCAGTATTTTCCATTCTGACTTTGATACCTTGCTTCCAGTAAAGGACACTCCCTCAGACTGAGTACTACAAGAGAGGATGGAAGTTGATCCTCAGGTAAGGACTCAAAACTTGGCCAATTGTACATGTGAAGCATTTGGAGAGAAGTGAGATTTTGAAGCCCTTTTCCTTCCAACAACTTTAAACCACTGAAATTATGTAAGAAAAGATATTCTAGAGAAGTAGGCAGGGACTGCTCCTTCAAAAGAGTGTTAACAAGATCTTCATCACGAAGACCCTTGACTAAAAATGTGACAGAGAAGTTAGGCGTTTGAATAGCAAACTTAACTCTTGTTTGGAATTTGATGATAGTATTCCAACATCAACATAAAGTGATCTTAAACTAGAAGGCAAACACCTTGGAGACAATGCACTACTACAAAATATACTTTCTACATCGTCATTTAACGTCGGTTATAGCTGAGACGACGTAGAAAGTACTTTCCACGTCGGTTCCCAGATGAACCGACGTTGAAAGTTTAATATTAAACACATTCTACGTCAGTTCTTAGTCAACCGACGTAGAAAGTACTTTCTACGTCAGTTCCCATATGAACCGACGTTGAAAGTCTTTTATTTTTTTATTTTTTTTTCACCCAAAAACTCACTTAAATTTGAAAATTGTCATTGACAAGATTCAAACCCAGTACTTTAGAATTGGAGGCTGATACTCCAACCACTAAACTACTAGAATTTTCTCGATAATAACTTACAAATAAATTATATTTATATACAAATAAATATATATCCATGTAAATATATATTTATTTGTATATATTTTCTCGAAAGTATTTTTATTTTTTTTTTCAACAAAAAATTCTCTTAAGTTAATGAATTGTCATCGATAGCATTTGAACCTAGTATTTTAGGGTTGAAAGTTAATATCCCAACCACTAAACTACTATAATTTTTTTATAATAACTTACAAATAAATTATATTGGTATTTTTCGATCGAGGGTGAAAGTGTGATTGACTCTTGCTTGAGTGAAAATATGTTAAAGCTCACGGAAATTCACTCACTCAAGTCTCGCTTGAGCAAAAATTGGTATTTTTCGCTTGAGAGCAAATAACGCGTTTCCCAAATTTATTTTATATCATTATATAAATAAAATTATAAAGATTATATTCTGTCATTAAATTACAAACTCATATAAAGATACCGCTCACAAATTTAACATCAAATTTTGAAAACCCACTCGACACACACTTTCACTTTCGAGTGTGCCCTCATATCCAACATATAAATATATAACTATATAAATATATCAAAATATATAAATATATTTGTATTTATATATTTATATATTTACACGGATATATATTTATTTGTATATAAATATAATTTATTTGTAAGTTATTATCGGAAAATTCTAGTAGTTTAGTGGTTGGAGTACCGACCTCCAACTCTAAGGTACTGGGTTCGAATCCCGCCAATGACAATTTTCTTAATAAATTAATAAACTTCTAAAAAATATAATATAAAGAGAGGGAGGACCTAATAAAAATATAATATAAAGAGAGGGAGACTTCTAGATAAATAAAAGGGGGTAAAAGGGTTGTAAATAAATAAAAATTATTAATTTAAAAAATCATACTTTCAACGTCGTGAATCGATGTTGAAAGCCTTCCGAACCGACGTTGAAAGCTTTATTTGTAGTAGTGATGATTCTAGCTTCGGAAGTGTTCAAGGGAAGGGAGGTCTATTTCATCTGGCAGTGATCTAAGTTTCTCACAATCAGTGACAATAAAATCAACTAATTTGGGAGATGATTCTCCACCTTGAGTAGTAATTGCTTCCAAGTTGGGAATAAAACGGATATAAAGCTCTTGAAGGGCAGGGAAAATGCCTAATGAAATAGATGTCAGGGAACAACAACTATTCCATATTCTTAGTATTTCAAGTGATGTGAATTTGTGCCATGTATTGTGAGATAAGAACTCTAATTTTCTACAATTCCAAATGTCAAGAGATCGCAGTGATATGGGAAAACAATCAGCTAAGAAGGAAATCAAAGATGGGATATTTGTAAGAGTAAACTTTTGAAGACAATTTGCACTAAGTATCATTCTGGGGACAGACCGTAGGCTGTCACACTTTTCAATCACGAGTTCAGAGTAAGAGAAGTTGTCAAGCATAGAAAACAAGGCTTCTTGTACCTCTGTAATATGTATCACTTCAACTAATGTATTCCAATGCAGATCAGATAGTTTTGTCACTAGCTGGTTGCACTCTGAGAAGGTCACACAAGTGTTAGAAATGTAGGCTGAGATCAAGAGGGGGCTGAATTGATCTTTGAAAGATTTTCGCAATTTACAGATTATCTATTTCAAAGATTTAAGAATTATGACCAGTTCTTGAATCACACACAACAAGCAATCAAAATAAAGGCAGTGACAGAATTAAAAGAGAGAAAGGTTTAGAAAGATACAACCAAGATTTATACTGGTTCACCCAATCCCAGGGCTACGTCCAGTTTCCAGCCAAATTCCAGCTGGGTTCCACTAGATTGAACGTTTTATAAATTACAACTTTAATCCCACACTCAATCTACCACAAGAACCAAAATTTCAGTCCTTGCACCTAAACCTTCACCAAGAACCAAATTCCAGTTCTTGACCAACCCTGCAGCCAAATTCCAGCCACAGAAACCAGTACCCACAATTCCAGGCACCCACAATACAGTAAAGAAAGTAAAGAAATAAAGAGAAGAAACTAGAACACCCAAACCAGGTTTATGCAGCTCTGCAGAATGAGTTTCTTCTCCAAAAGAATGCAAATTTTGCCTCAAGAAAGAACTTCTATGAACTTCACAAAACTAGCACGATTCTCTCTTGAAAGTAGCACTTATGATTTCTTGATTGATTGCCAAAAGATGTCTTTCAAAAGGTTCAAGCAATTCTGTTTATATAGAAGATTTTCCAAACTGCTGGTTTATTTAATCTGTTAAAAGTTTTGTTTTAATCTGTTAAAACTTCTTTTAATCTGTTAAAAAGTTCTTGATTATTTTCCAGATTTGTTTTAACTGATACGACAACGTTTATATCAATTAAAACTCTTTGTAAAAAATCTTCCAAATTGTTTTAATCGATTGTTTCGTCTTTCAATCGATCAAAATACTTGCAAAACATTCTTATAAACTTTTCTAAGTGATTTTAATCGATAACAATCTGTTCTAATCGATTAAAACACTTTGAAAAAAGTTCACTTAGTTATTTTAATCGATTGAAACGCATTTTAATCGATTTTAATTCTACCAAAAGATTTCATAAAACTTTCTAAGTTATTTTAACTGATAGCAAGCTTGTTTTAATTGATTAAAACATTTTGGCAAAACCTCTTAGTTGTTTTAATCGATTATTTTGCATTTGTATCGATTAAAATACTGACAGAACAACTTTCAAAACACTTTAAGTTATTTCAATCGATTATTTCGAGTTTGTATCGATTAAAATTCTGCCAGAACACTTTTCAAAATATTCTAAGTCATTTTAATCGATTATATCAATTCTATATCGGTTAAAATACTGCGTAAGGTTTTCAAAAATCCTTCTAATGAAAACAATCGATTATTTGGAAAACATATCAGTTAAAAACTTGTTACAAAAGTATTAAGAACATTTTAGTTGATAACGCTTATATACTATTAGTTAAAATAGTTAATTAAAAACTTTTTAACAAAATACTTTGTTTTTAACTGTTTAAACCCATTTTAGAGGCATTTGCAAAATCTTTTAAATGAAGAAAACCTCATGCAGCAGAGAGATAAAATTGATTATACCTAAGTAAAGATGCAAACTCACTAATCACACTACCCTTTCTTCTAAGTGACCTTTGACTGCCACAAAGTAGCATTTGACTTTAATTTTGACTTCATCAAATCAACAAGATCTTTGCCAAAGTAATTCAATAAGATCTTCATCACTTTCAGTCTCCCCCTATTTGATGAAGACAAACACCTCTTTGAATAATAACTCTACAAAAGAAGTCACTTGAATATATAGATTAGTGAGTATTAAAAAATTAATCATTTTCCCATTTCTCCCCCTATATTGCTACTCCCCCTAAATAAGGAAAATCAATATTATTTCTCCCCCTTTTGACTTCATAAAAAATAGGGAACAGAGGAACAAAACAAATAATATGCATGGTATGTATCAAAATTTAGATTTTGAAAATAGTACAAAAAAAAAAAATTTGGACAAGATACCTTACTCATGTAAAGACCAATCAAAGTTGATTCAAACTTATCTTCATTAACACGTGTAAAGATAAGAGAACCATGCTTTAGTAGCATGTTACAAGAACAATCATTAACTAAAGCCTTTAATTTTTCTTTCCAGAGTAATAATCGATTAAAAACAGGACAAAATCGATTAAAATGATCCTTTTACTGATTTTAATCAATTAAAATAATGTTTTAATCGATTAAAACAGTGATGAATTTCGAAAGTTTGAAACATAAGTTGATGTAATCGATTAAATCGACATTTAATCGATTAAAACAGTAAGAAAAATGTTGTATAAGTAATTTTAATCGATTTAAAGCTTGTTTTTATCGATTAAAACAACCAGTTTTGAAAAACTAAGTAATGTTGGAAGCATCTAAAATGCCTAATTTAGTTCGAATTTTGTAAAAATGATTATTAGGAAAATGTTTTAAGATAATATCAACTAGATTGAGTAAGTTTTAACCAATAGATCCATTAAAATCATAATAGTATCTTATTTAGCTGATTTAACTGATGTAAACTAGTTTTAGTTGATACAAATACATGACATATAGATTTTAATCGATTGATACGCTAATTAATCGATTATTTTGATGTGAATTTCCTATGTAAGTGTTTCTTTTAATCGATTTAATCGATTAAATCTATTTTGTATCAGCTAAAATTATCAGAGAATTATGTTTGATTCTATCTAGGCTCTCTTAATTCAACTTAAAACCTACATCATATTAAGCAAAGTTAAAAGATTGTTCCTGGTTTAAAACCAGTTAATATTACAGACCAGAAATGATAATTAGCAGTAAAAGAGATATGATAGAAGAAAAAGATAGGAAGGAACCCTTTTTTCAACAACTCAATCATCCCAATTCTCTTGGTTGAGCTGCATATCTTCCAGTTTGGTGTAAATATCAGCAATCTGGTTTCCAAGGTTTGTGAACTGATTGTTGGTTTGCTGGAAGTGTTGATAGGTCATTTGCATATGCTTCCTTTGGTTTTCCTACATTGTGGCCATTTGAGAAAGCATGGACCTTTCAAATTGAGATAGAGGAGTCCCACAGTCAGGTTGTTCCATGTAGGGAATTATCTCCATGTTCTCATATGATGCCTCCCCACCAGTGGATTCATGAACCTCTGCAGCAGCTGGAGAGGAAGGAATTGGACCTTGCTCATCTTCTTCCTCATCTTCAGACATCCCAGCATCAATTTTTGAAATCCATTCATCATCAATTTTGATATATCCCATTTTTCTCAAAGTGGAGTCATCGATTTCATTTGAAGCTTTTGGAGTTTCTATGCTTTCTCCTGTAAGATCAACTTCAAAATATCTAAAGAAATTGTTAATCAACATGGCATACGGCAGTTTGTAATCCGCCAACCTTTTTGCCTTCAACATGTGATCTTTAATCACATAAACCCAATTTACCCGAATATTATTAGAGATGCAGTACATGAGGGCAAGATCTCCCTCATTAAGTATAGCATGATTACTCCCTCTTGGAGTAAGCATCCATGCCACAATGAAAGCTAACAGTCTATGTTCAAGTAAAAGTTTTCCAGCATTTAAAATTCTTACCAAATCATTTGGATCCTTAAGGCAAGACCTGAAAAATTGTATTTTGTTGAAGTCAGGTATTTCAGAGATGTTCCCTCTGGATACTTTGACACCACTATCCCTGAGACCAGCAACTTGTTCCCAAACAGAAGGAGTAATTTCCATATTAACTTCCTTCACCTGAGATCTGATTGTTGAACCATTCACTGTTAAATTGGAGTAAAAGACCCGAACCAAATTAGGTTGAATATTCCCAGTAAACTCCATGAAGGTTTTTAGTTTTTGACTTTTCAGTTTTCTTCTCAGACCAGTAAATCCTTCTTCATCAAGCCACTTGAATTTGATAACCTTTGGAATTACAATATGCTTCTGACTGAACTCAGCAATGAAGGTTTTCATTCTTCCAATATCACCATCAAACCATGCTTCCAAATGACCACCAGGATTGACAGCAGAGGAAGATTCTCCTTTATGCTTCTTTCTTGATTTTGATCTCCTAAGCATCTTGTTGTATAGTTTAGAGAGAAGTTTTGATACGTGAGTACAGGAAAGAAGAGAGAAGGAATTTGAACCAGAAAATGAAGAATGAGAATAATGGACTTCAAGTGAGCAAGATGAAGAGTTACGGATGTCAAATTTTGTGAATTGCGGTCAATTTGATGAACACGCAAAAAACAACTTTAATTGCACATGTCCCCTTGGCTGAAGGCGAGGCGCAGGTTTACGGACGAGTGGGTACATCAGCTAAAGTGTTCTTGGAAAGATGTTTGACTTGGTCAAAGAATATATTAAATGTATTATGCAGATTTTGATTAACACAAAAACTTGGAATTTTGACTCGATTTGTCGACCAATTTTCAATTGGATGTTGTAAAAATAATTTTCAGGAACAAATTAATCAATTAATCAACAAATTAACCTATTAATTTGATCTTTAATATTAGGTTTGAAAATGCAACAGTGAAATAATCGATTTATACATAAAAGAATCGATTAATTTTGTACTGGAAAAATTTAATAAGATGATAACAAAATTTTAATCGATTAAAACGAGGAAGAATCGATTAAATTTGGCATCTTAGTGATTTTAGCTGATATAAATCCTTTTTAATTGATTAAAACAGCTAGACTAAATTCCTGAGAACATTTTAATCGATTGATTCGTATTTCAATCGATTAAAACTGTACGGATTGCTTTTCTGGTATTCTCTGTAAGTGATTTTAATCGATTAAAACTGTTTTATATCAATTAAAACATTCAGTTTATGAAACCAGAACCAAAGTTGTTGTTTTGAACACCAAGAGACTTCCAGATTTTGTTCCTGCAAAACAGATTTAGCATATTTATGGTACCCTTTTTATAATTACTGGGTCCAATCAGGTTAATTGAAATGAATTTTTGGGAATCCACTTCATTCTACCTCTAGGAATAGCATACTTCTTAATTCTACAATATTTCACAGAATGACCTTTTTTCATGCAGTAAAAACATTTAATCACAGATGATGAGTATGATTTCCTGTTTACATTTGTTTTTCTGAATTTCTTGCTAGATGTAAATCCAATGCCAGATTTGTCAAAAATAAGTTTTTGTGACCCAAGAAGAACATCAAGATGAGCTTGACCTTGTGTAAACTTTGAAACAATTTGTGATAAAAAATCAATCTTCTTTTGTAATTCTGAACAATTATTACATGGTTTATTACATACACAATCACAATTATCATGGATTAATTTTAAAAAGTCAAGATCAGTTTCATCTTCAAGAATTTTCTTTTCAAGAGAATCTACTCTATTTACTAACCAATTATTCATGCCTTTTAGCCTATCATTTTCTTTTTGCAGTTTCTTAGTTTCTTCATGCATTTCATTAAATGCTTCTTGTAATGAATTATAATTCACCAAATTTGAAGAAGAGTTAGAACTTACACTGCTGGTTTGATGATTTTGATTTGCCATTAGACACAAGTTAGCTTCTTCATTATCAGAATTTTCTATAGATGAAGTATCATTATCATCCCATGCTACATATGCTCTTCTTTTGACTTTTTCCTCTTTCTTATCATTGTATTTGTTCTTTTCTGGGCACTCCATTCTTACATGACCTTGCTTACCACAGCCATAACATTTATAGTTAAAAGAATCAGATTTCTTCTCATACCTTTTTGTGTTTTTCTTTATCTTGAATCTTTTTCTTGAGAAATTTGTTGAACTTTCTGACAAGCAGTCCAAGATTTTCACTTTCCTCCTCTGATTCTTGAATTCTTTCTTCAACCTTGAGTGCTATACTTCTACATTTTTTCTCAGAGACTTCTTGCTCATTGAATCTGTTAATTTCCATTTCATGTTCTCTGAGTTTGCCAAACAAGGAAGTTGTTGTCATGACGAATAAGTCTTTTGATTACGAGATTGTTGTGACCTTAGACTGCCATGACCTCGTCAAGACATTTCAGAACTTTAATATTTAATTCTTCTTTATCAAAAGTTTTACCTAAGCCCATTAGATGATTGATGATATGAGTGAAGCGCTCGCACATCTGCAATACTTTCTCTAGTTTGCATTTTAAACAACTCATATTCTCTTATGAGAGTATGTTTTCTGGCTCTCTTTACATCAGTTGTTCCCTCATGAGTAACCTCAAGAACTTCCCACATTTCCTTGGCAGATTTGCATTGGGAGACCCTGAAAAACTCATCCATATTTAGTGCATAAGTAATTATGTTTTTAGCAGTACAATCACTTTGGACTTTTTTCTTTTCTCCATCATTTAAACTAGACCATTCTTTTTTTGTAATTAATGGACCATTAGCAATTACATCCCAACACATTCCTATCAATAGATTCAGTAAAGATCTTCATCCTAATCTTCCAAAATGGATAATCTGTACCACAAAACACTGGAGGTCTATTGATAGAAGCCCCCTCAGAAAAACGGTAATTTGTTTTCAGCCATTAAAGATTTGGACCGAAAGCGTTGAGTATTTTTGAAGACCCTTGCTCTTGATACCAATTGTTAGAAATGTAGGCTGAGATCAAGAGGGGGGGTGAATTGATCTTTGAAAGATTTTCGCAATTTACATATTATCTATTTCAAAGATTTAAGAATTCTGACCAGTTCTTGAATCACACACAGCAAGCAATCAAAATAAAGGCAGTGACAGAATTAAAAGAGAGAAAGGTTTAGAAAGATACAACCAAGATTTATATTGGTTCACCCAATCCCAGGGCTACGTCCAGTTTCCAGCCAAATTCCAGCTGGGTTCCACTAGATTGAACGTTTTACAGATTACAACTTTAATCCCACACTCAATCTACCACAAGAACCAAAATTCCAGTCCTTGCACCTAAACCTTCACCAAGAACCAAATTCCAGTTCTTGACCAACCCTGCAGTTAAATTCCAGCCATAGAAACCAGTACCCACAATTCCAGGCACCCACAATATAGTAAAGAAAGTAAAGAAACAAAGAGAAGAAACTAGAACACCCAAACCAGGTTTATGCAGCTCTGCCGAATGAGTTTCTTCTCCACAAGAATGCAAATTTTGCCTCAAGAAAGAACTTCTATGAACTTCACAAAACTAGCACGATTCTCTCTTGAAAGTAGCACTTATGATTGCTTGATTTGAAGCACTTGGTGGATTTGATGAAGACATAGATATAACTTAGGTTGTGGGTGTGTAAATGATTAGGTTTTTAAGTTTAAGCACTTAATCTCTTGATAGGCCATTATATTTTGTGATAAGCACCTTAAAATATTGCATATCATTGAAAATCATTTTTCTGCATGAAAAACTTACGTTTAAGTATTAAAAGAATAAACTAAGTTTTTTCAATCTGTTGAAAAGGATTTTCAATCTGTTAAAATCACTTAACATAATAAATGGTCATACATATTCGAAAATTCAATTTATTGATTCGCGGAATCAACAAGTTAAAATAACTCAATGAATTTTTCAATATCAAAGTTTCGCATTTTCAATCTGTTGAAATAAATTTTAAATCTGTTAAAACGAAAGTTTTTTTCGGTCTAAGAGTTTTTTAGAAAATCAATCTGTTGAAAATATTTTTCAATCTGTTGAAACGTAGAGACTATTTTTTAACTAAGTGTTTGCAGGAATTTAATCTGTTGAAATGATTTTCAATCGATTGAAGCAGTAGTTGTCATTTTTCATAAAGTTGTTTCAATCCATTAAAAACTCGAATCAATCGATTGAATGGAGCTTTAAATGAAATCAATCGATTGAATTGATATTTTAATCGATTGAAATATATTCCGATCGATCATAGTTTTATTCGATCGATCATAACTCGATATGATCGATCATAGTTTCATTCTGATCGATCATAACTCGATCCGATCGATCATAGTTTCATTCTGATCGATCATAACTCGATCCGATCGATCACACTTGAGTTCTAATCGATCGAGTCTCTTCTAAACTGTTTTACTTCAATCTAATCGATCTTTTGACTCTCTAAAACAGTTTTTGACAGTTGGAACATTCTGATTCTATGCTTTACTCTATATATACGAGAATTGATCTATCTTTTGAATGACACACAAACAATACACTACTTGAGAAAACTTGTGAAATCAATCTGTGAAACTTTCATACGTGACTTTCTCTGCATTCAAGAATCTTTTTCATATCATAAGGTGTTGTGATCAGAATTGTGGTCAATCAAAGAGAGAAAGTGTTGTTAGAATTTGTTCGGACAATTAGAACTTCAAGTCCAGGTTTTTTCTTTTCATACTCTTTTGTAAAAGTGTGATTGTGCAGGTTGGATTGTGATCTCGCACTTGGTACGATAATCGGGTTTGGTTACTTGGGTGGTTTTCAAGATTCTGTCTTGTGGGTTTGCAAGATAGTTCTTGGGGTAGATTGGTGAGTATCTACTTGGTTGTAAATTTTCACTTGGTATTAGTGAAACTTGACTGGTTTGTCAAGAACTCGGATGTAGCTCCGGATTAGAGTGAACCAGGTATAAATTTGTGTGTTAATATTCTTCTTTCATCTCTTTTATTTTCTCATCAATTAACTTGCTTGTGTTTAAACCAAACTACCTTCGCAAAGATTGAATAAAGATAACTCATTCTTCCAAAAGAAAGTAAGTTTTGTTAAAAAGTTTTAAAGTTCAATTCACCCCCCTCTTGAACTCAACCATTAATTCTTTCAATTGGTACCAGAGCTGGTTCTTGTAAGTTACTCAAGGAATCGGTCCAATGGTTGAGGGAAAGATGAATTTTTTAGAAGGAGCCTCCATAAACAGGCCTCCACTTTTTTACGGTGTGAATTATTCTTTACGGAAGGTTAGAATGAAAATCTTTATTGAATCTCTTGATAGAGGCATTTGGGAAACAATTGTTAATGGTCCTTACAAACCAACTCATACTGTAGATGGTAAAGTAGTCAAAAAAGATTGGGCTGAATTAAGCGATGTAGAAAATAGGAGAGTCCAATATGATTATACTCGCAAAAAATATTATTACCTCTCGCTTTAAATCTTGATGAGTTTTTCAGGGTGTCTCGAGTGTGCCTCGCCAAAGAGATGTGGGAAATTTTAGAGGTTACACATGAAGGAACATCTGATGTGAAAAGGGCAAGAAAGCATGAGTTAATCAGGGACTATGAGTTGTTTAAAATGCAGCAAGGAGAAACAATTGCAGATGTGCATAAAAGGTTCACGCATATAGTCAATCATCTAATTGGTTAGGAAAGACTTTTGACAAAGAAGAATTGAACATCAAAATCTTAAAGTGTTTGGACAGAACGTGGCAACCAAAGGTGATAGCTATATCGAGAATCAAGAGACTTGAGCTGAAATGACTACCGCTTCACTTTTTGGTAAGTTGAGGGAACATGAGTTGGAAATCAATCGGTTCAAAGAACAAGAGAATGAAGAAAAGAAAAGTAGAAATATTGTTCTCAAGACAATTGAAGAAAACAAGTGGATCTGAAGAAGATGAATCGGAGAACTCGACTTTGTTGGTTAAGAAATTTGGGAAATTTCTTAGAAGAAAGAAACGAAGCGGCCAAGTAAAAAGGTACAATGATAAAAAGAGCTGAATCTGTTCAAAATAATATTACTTGTTATTCTTGTGGTAAACAGGGTCACATAAAGAGTGATTGTCCGGAAAAGACCAAGAATCGGAACAAGAAAGAATCAAGATACAAAGGGAAAAAGGCCTATATAGCCTGGCAAGACAATGATTCATCTTCCGACTACGAATCCAAAAGTGAAGAGGTGAACCCGTGTTTAATGGCTGGTTGTGAATCCTCTTCATCACATGTAAGTTCAACTCCTACGAGAGAATGAAATGAATTACAACACATTACTAAATGCTTTCAATGAAATGCATAGTGAAGCCAGAAATTTATCTCATACAAATAATCGGTTGAAAGGTTTAAATAACTGGTTAGAAAATAGAGTTAAAGTTACGGAAAATGAACTATTAGAAAGCAAAACAGATTTAGAACATCTAGATATTATCTATTCATCTGCGGATAATGTTGCTCGTTAATAAGAATTGTGAAAAGTGTATTGTTTTACAAAATAAGGTTGATTACTTGACTAAAACCTTGACAAAATTTACTCAAGGTAAAGAGAATTTAGATGCACTTCTTGGGTCTCAAAACTGTATGTTTGAACATTACGGAATCGGGTACAAACCTAAGAATGGGGTAAAAACTAAAAAATATTTGAACTTCTTTTCATACAGAAAAACAACGAGCATCCCCTTTCTCATCTTGTCATTATTGCATGAAGAAAGGACATACTATAAAATTTTGTCATGCTAGAAAATATTTTGTGCCGCAAGGTAGGAAGAGATGGGTTCCAAAACATGTTAAACAGAAAATTTGACTCCTAAGGACCCAAAATATGTAAGGGTACCAAATACTTGATGTTTGATCTTTCAGGAACAACAACATGAGTCCCTTTGGTACCTAGACAGCGGATGCTCAAGGCACATGACAGGTGACATTTCAAAATTCCGAAGTCTGAAATTGAAGAATGGAGGTCATGTGACTTATGGAGACAACAACAAGGGAAGAATTCTAGGTTACGGAGATATTGGAGATAGTAAATCGGTAACCATTCACAATGTCCTTCTTGTTGAAGGTCTCAAGCACAATCCGATAAGCATAAGTCGGTTATGTGATCTTGGTCACAAAGTCATTTCAAACCGAGAAAAGTGCCTTATCTGTGAGCCGGAATACGATACGGTAATGTTGGTAGGTAAGAGGTTAAACAACATATACATGTTAGATATCAAACGAGTCTATATCATCTCAAAGTTGTTTCCTTACTAAAGAAGAAGAATCTTGGTTGTGGCATAGAAGGCTTGCTCATATACATCTTAACCATCTTGACAAGCTGATTTCAAAAGAATTAGTTTCAGGTCGCCTAAGCTTCAAATCTTGAAAGACAAAATCTCGTGAAGCTTGTTTGAAAGGCAAACAAACTAGAAAATCTTTTTCAAACAAAAACATTGTTTCAACTTCTAAACCTTTGGAAGCTGCTTCACATGGATTTGGTTGGTCCTTCAAGGAATAAAAGCCTAGGTGGTAATCTTTATATCATGGTAATTGTTGATGACTTTTCCAGATTTACACTGGACTATTTTTCTTAAAGCCAAATGCGATTCTTACAAATCTTTCAAAAAGCTTGCCAAGGTTTTACATAATGAAAAAGGGTATTTCATTACATCTATTCAAAGTGACAATGGTGGAGAATTTGTAAATGAAAAGTTTGAATCATTTTGTGAAAAGTTTGGCATAAAACACAATTTTTACTGCTCCAAGAACTCCTCAGCGAGACGGTGTTGTGGAAAGAAAGAACAGATCTATTGTGGAACTTGCTAGAACAATGTTGTGTGAAAATTCTTTACCTAAATACTTTTGGGCGGATGCGATAAACACTCGCTTGTCATGTTTTGAATAGAGTCTTGATTAGACCCATGCTTAAGAAAACCCCATATGAGCTGTATAAAGGAAGAAAACCCAACATAAACTATTTCGGGGTTTTTGGATGTACATGTTTTGTTTTAAACAATGGGAAAGAAAATATTGGCAAGTTTGATGAGAAATCGACAAAGGAATCTTTCTTGGTTACTCAACTCACGGCCATGCATATAGAATTTACAATTTAAGATTGAAATCGGTTGAAGAATCGGTACATGTTGTGTTTAATGAGTCTCCTCGAGTGGTGCGAGAATAGAACAACGAATGCTGCAGATGAAGAAGAATTAAGCGATAATTCTTATCGGTTGAAACATGCCGAAACACGGATCGGTGTACTTGTTGAAGAAGGTGATCCATCGGTGGACCCAGCAAAGGCTGATCCACCAACAATTGCTGAAGAACGGGAAGAAGATGTTCGGAAGAGCTTCCTAAAGAGTGGATTGTCCCAAGAGATCTCTCTCTAGACAATGTCATCGGGAAAATTAATAAGGGAGTATCTACTAGACATTCTCTTAACCAATTACGTAATCATATGGCATTCATTTCACAAATAGAGCCTAAGACAGGTTAAAGAAGCATTAAATGATGAATACTTGGGTTAGTGCCATGCATGATGAGCTTAATCAATTTGAAAGAAATAAAGTGTGGGAATTAGTTCCTAAAATCAAAGATATCAATGTAATTGGTACTAAGTGGGTATTCAAAAACAAGCTAGATGAACACGGCATTATTACTAGAAATAAAGCTAGATTGGTAGCCAAAGGGTATAACCAACAAGAGGGTATTGATTTTGATGAAACCTTTGCACTGTAGCTAGACTTGAAGGTGTTAGATTGTTATTAGCTTATGCCTGTTTAAGTGGTTTCGATTACTACGAGATGGATGTCAAGAGTGCCTTTCTTAATGGACTCATCAATGAAGAAGTATATGTTTCTCAACCTCCCGGGTTTGAAGATCACAAGCATCCCGACCATGTTTACAAATTGAAAAAGGCCCTTTATGGTTTAAAGCAAGCACCTAGACAATGGTATGAGAGGTTAAGTAACTTCCTAATTGATCAAGGGTACACGCGAGGTGAGGTTGATAAAACTCTATTCATTAAGAAATCCGAAGCGACATTATTACGAGTGCGGGTGTATGTGGATGATATCATTTTCGGTTCCACTAATAATGCCATGTGTAATAAGTTTGTAAAAGAAATGCAAAGTGAATTTGAAATGTCTATGATGGGAGTCTCCGAGGTTAAACAATTAAGAAATGGCATCTTTCTTAGTCAATCTAAATACTGCAATGAATTGTTAAAGAAATTTGATATGCACAATTGCAAGGAGTCCTCTACACCCATGTCTACTAACTGTTGTCTAGACTTAGATGAAAAAGGAAAACCTGTTGATCAAACTAAATATAGAGGTTTGATTGGTTCACTACTATATCTAACTGCTAGTAGACACGACATTATGTTTAGTGTGTGCCTTTGTGCAAGATTTCGAGGCAAATCCAAAGGAATCACATCTTACCGCTGCCAAAAGGATTCCGAAATACCTTAAGGGAACGAGTTAATGTTGGACTATGGTATCCTGAAGGTGCATCCCTTAAACTTGTTGGATTTTCCGATTCTGACTTTGCAGGATGTAGATTGGACGAGAAAAAGTACCTCCGGTACTTGTCATTTCTTGGGAGCGATCTTATATCGTGGCACGACAAAAAGCAAGCATGTGTTGCTCGTCAACTGCAGAAGCTGAATACATTGCGGTTAGGAACTGTTGTGCTCAAAGCATCTACCTCAAGCAACAAGCTGACAGATTATGGAGTAACTCTAAACAAGGTACCTCCGGTTTGTGACAATACTAGTGCAATAAACTTAACTAAGAATCCTATTCAACACTCTAGAACTAAGCATATTGAAATTAGACATCACTTTATTAGAGAACACGTATCTAGGGGTGATTGTGAGATTTTATTCGTTGAATACGAAAAAGCAGGTTAGTCGATTTATTCACTAAACCACTTCCTAGAGATAGACTTAATATGCTTAGGACTGAATTAGGAATTCTAGATATATCTAGTATTGCATAACCGATTCGTTACGGTGATTGTATGCTTTTTAACGAGTCGATAACAAGTTCAATCGATTAATAATTACATGAATAAATTGATATTATTTGTTTCAATCGATTGAAATTGTGAAATAATCTATTGATTTTCCGATTCTTACTCACCGATATTGATGTGTTATTAGTTCAATCGATTAGATAAGCTTTTAATCGGTTTATTTCATTAACCTTGTAGCTCTGCATACTTTCTTATATAAATCAATCGATTAAATCTTCGATTCAATCGATTGAATTCACTTATGGTACTCTGCATGCTTGTCTCTTACAATAACAATCGATTTAATTCTCGATTCAATCGGTTTATTTTACTTCGAGTATCTGCGATTACAAAATCAATTGGTTTCACGGAATATCAATTGATTATTTTTTTTAGGGCTAGTTGTATGTACTTTGTCTCTAAACAATTTCCGCAGAGTGGATTGAATGCATTTACAACAAGATAAACTTCAACTACTCTCTTAAATATCAAAGATATCCAATAAAAGTTGATTGACTCGATTGGATATCATATGTGAGGGTAATTAAAGTGTACAGTAGCAATTCTCTCTCCTCCTTTATCATCACTGCGCGAAACAATAAAACAAGTAAAGACAAAAAATTTTGAAGCTGAAAGGTTTGTGTATTCTTATTCCTGTAGTATTATTTCCTTCTTTGAATTTTCTCTTTTCTCGGTTCTACTGCATTCGCTCATCCAAAAATCAAGTATGCTCAAGCGAACAAAGTCCGGTAGGAAGAAGTCCAGCGAGGCGAGTCTTCTATCGCAAGGCGAGAACAAAATGTTGGAGGAAGGATTGAGACTTGGTTCAATGGGGACCAAGAGAAAATAGATTTGTTTATCCATGAATTGAGCAGGAAGCAAGTCAACATTCCAAAGATGTTAAAGTTTTCCTGGTTTGATGCTTGAAGGATTCGAGAGGCATTCGGAAGTTACTTGCAACATCAAAAACTTCGAAGTTTCTAGAGTTGAATGGTAAAATTTACCCCGACTTAATTAAAGTATTTTTCACTAACTTGTCCTTTGAAGGTTCCACTCTAATAACTCAAGTCAAAGGAGTAGACATTGAGATAACACCTAATGTCCGGAAGGAGGTTGCTTGGAATAAAGGATGTAGGTGTGAAAGTCACCAAAGGGTGTACTTCGGATGTTGAAGAATTTAATAAAGTTTAGTATTTCCGCTCTTGCCTGAAGAATAGGCATGATTCTGTAAGTTCATTCAACACTGGGAAGTTGAAACTAGAAGAAAGGATTCTCGCTTTCATCGTTTCCTGGCAGCTCACACCCAGGGGAAGCAATCATGCGGTGCTAAACGAAGGAGATTTAGTACTGATGTACTGCATTCATCACAGGATACGGGTGAACTGGGTCTTTGTCATCAAGGACCACATGGTCAAAGCCAAGAGGCTAAGTGATTTCAGGTATCCTTATGCTATTCTATTTTCTTTTCCTTAGTTTTTAATGTTCTATTTTTTATTCGGGGTACCCACGTGGCCCCATTGGACTGTAACTAAAACAATCTATTTGATGCAGTCAAATAGGGGGAGAAGTATTTTGCTTAAAACTGTCACTACACACACACCACAAAATATATGTCTCTGGTCTGTTATTTTTGTTTTGCAGGTGCAGTGGTTATTTGTCTCCATCAAATAGGGGGAGATTGAAGCACTTGGTGGATTTGATGAAGACATAGATATAACTTAGGTTGTGGGTGTGTAAATGATTAGGTTTTTAAGTTTAAGCACTTAATCTCTTGATAGGCCATTATATTTTGTGATAAGCACCTTAAAATATTGCATATCATTGAAAATCATTTTTCTGCATGAAAAACTTACGTTTAAGTATTAAAAGAATAAACTAAGTTTTTTCAATCTGTTGAAAAGGATTTTCAATCTGTTAAAATCACTTAACATAATAAATGGTCATACATATTCGAAAATTCAATTTATTGATTCGCGGAATCAACAAGTTAAAATAACTCAATGAATTTTTCAATATCAAAGTTTCGCATTTTCAATCTGTTGAAATAAATTTTAAATCTATTAAAACGAAAGTTTTTTTTCAGATCTAAGAGTTTTTTAGAAAATCAATCTGTTGAAAATATTTTTCAATCTGTTGAAACAGAGAGACTATTTTTTAACTAAGTGTTTGCAGGAATTTAATCTGTTGAAATGATTTTCAATCGATTGAAACAGAGTCGTCATTTTTCATAAAGTTGTTTCAATCCATTAAAAACTCGAATCAATCGATTGAATGGAGCTTTAAATGAAATCAATCGATTGAATTGATATTTTAATCGATTGAAATATATTCTGATCGATCATAGTTTTATTCTGATCGATCATAACTCGGTCTGATCGATCATAGTTTCATTCTGATCGATCATAACTCGGTCAGATCGATCATAGTTTCATTCTGATCGATCATAACTCGGTCTGATCGATCATACTTCAGTTCTAATCGATTAGAGTCTCTTCTAAACTGTTTTACTTCAATCTAATCGATCTTTTGACTCTCTAAAACAGTTTTTGACAGTTGGAACATTCTGATTCTATGCTTTACTCTATATATACAGAATTGATCTATCTTTTGAATGACACACAAACAATACACTACTTGAGAAAACTTGTGAAATCAATCTGTGAAACTTTCATACGTGACTTTCTCTGCATTCAAGAATCTTTTTCATATCATAAGGTGCTGTGATCAGAATTGTGGTCAATCAAAGAGAGAAAGTGCTGTTAGAATTTGTTCTGGACAATTAGAACTTCAAGTCCAGGTTTTTTCTTTTCATACTCTTTTGTAAAAGTGTGATTGTGCAGGTTGGATTGTGATCTGCACTTGGTACGATGAATCGGGTTTGGTTACTCGGGTGGTTTTCAAGATTTTGTCTTGTGGGTTTGCAAGATAGTTCTTGGGGTAGATTGGTGAGTATCTACTGGTTGTAAATTTTCACTTGGTATTAGTGAAACTTGATCGGTTTGTCAAGAACTGGATGTAGCTCCGAATTAGAGTGAACCAAGTATAAATTTGTGTGTTAATATTCTTCTTTCATCTCTTTTATTTTCTGTCAATTAACTTGCTGTGTTTAAACCAAACTACCTTCGCAAAGATTAAATAAAGATAACTCATTCTTCCAAAAGAAAGTAAGTTTTGTTAAAAAGTTTTAAAGTTCAATTCACCCCCCCTCTTGAACTCAACCATTAATTCTTTCATGATTGATTGCCAAAAGATGTCTTTCAAAAGGTTCAAGCAATTCTATTTATATAAAAGATTTTCCACACTCGTTGGTTTATTTTATCTCGTTAAAATAATCTTTTAATCTGTTAAAAGTCTTGTTTTAATCTGTTAAAACTTCTTTTAATCTGTTAAAAAGTTCTTGATTATTTTCCAGATTTGTTTTAACTGATACGACAACGTTTATATCAATTAAAACTCTTTGTAAAAAATCTTCCAAATTGTTTTAATTGATTGTTTCGTCTTTCAATCGATTAAAATACTGCAAAACATTCTTATAAACTTTTCTAAGTGATTTTAATCGATAACAATCTGTTTTAATCGATTAAAACACTTTGAAAAAAGTTCACTTAGTTATTTTAATCGATTGAAACGCATTGTAATCGATTTTAATTCTGCCAAAAGATTTCATAAAACTTTCTAAGTTATTTTATCTCGATAGCAAGCTTGTTTTAATTGATTAAAACATTTTGGAAAAACCTCTTAGTTGTTTTAATCGATTATTTCGCATTTGTATCGATTAAAATACTGACGTAACAACTTTCAAAACACTTCAAGTTATTTTAATCGATTATTTCGAATTTGTATCGATTAAAATTCTGCCATAACACTTTTCAAAATATTGTAAGTCATTTTAATCAATTATATCAATTCTATATCGGTTAAAATATCGGCAAAAGGTTTTCAAAAATCCTTCTAATGAAAACAATCGATTATTTCGAAAACATATCAGTTAAAAACCTGTTACAAAAGTGTTAAGAACATTTTAGTTGATAACGCTTATATACTATTAGTTAAAATAGTTAATTAAAAACTTTTTAACAAAATACTTTGTTTTTAACCGTTTAAACCCATTTTAGAGGCATTTGCAAAATCTTTTAAATGAAGAAAACCTCATGCAGCAGAGAGATAAAATTGATTATACCTAAGTAAAGATGCAGACTCACTAATCACACTACCCTTTTTTCTAAGTGACCTTTGACTGCCACAAAGTAGCCTTTGACTTTATTTTTGACTTCATCAAATCAACAAGATTTTTGCCAAAGTAATTCAATAAGATTTTCATCACTTTCAACAAGGTCAGTATAATCTCATTGTCTCCTTATAAGTTGATGATCTCATCTATACAGGGAACAATAAGGAAATGATGAAAGAATTCAAAGAAGATATGATGAAAATATTCAAAATGACTAATCTTGGCTTGATGAACTACTTCCTCGGGATAGAGGTGATACAACAAAAAGAAGGAATATTTATCTCTCAGAAGAAATATACTGAAGCTCTACTGAAGAGATTCAAGATGTACGGATGTAAACCTATCACTACTCCTTTAGTGGTAAACGAAAAGCTAAAAAAAGATGATGGAGCACCAGAAGTAGATGTATCACGATACAAGAGTTTGATCGGAAGCCTTCTATATCTCATAGCTACATGGCCAGACATTATGTATGCTACAAGTCTTCTGTCAAGATTCATGTAAAAGCCAAGCCAGATTCACTATGGAGCAGGAAAAAGGATTTTAAGGTATCTGCAAAGTACAAGAGAGTTTGGTATATGGTACAAGACCATGACCAACTCAAGGATGATTTGCTACACCAACAGTGATTGGGCAGGATCAATAGACGACATGAAGAGTACGTCACGATACGGCTTCTCACTTGGATCGGGTTTTTGCTCATGGGCATCAAAGAAGCAAACAACTGTGGCACAATCAACAGTAGAAGCAGAATATGTAGCTGCTGCTGAAACTACAAGTCAAGCAATATGGCTACGAAGAATACTTGACGAAATGGGCGAACCACAAGATGGACCAACTACTATCTACTGCGACAAAAAATCAGCAATAGCAATGACGATGAACCCGGTTCATCATCAAAGAACAAAACATATAACTATCAAATATCACTTCATTCATGAAATTGAAACATCAAAACAAATTCAATTTCAGTACTGCTTAACAGAAGAACATGTAGCAGACATATTTACAAAGGCACTACCGAAAGCAAAGTTCGAACAGTTGCGCAATATGCTAGGAATTAAAGAAGTTTGTATCAAGGAGGAGTGTTAAAAATTGACACAAACTTCTAGAATTATGTAAAAAACATATATGTATGTTAGTTACTAGTAGAAGCTACAACATGATTCTAAAAAAAGAAAAGAAGAAGAAGAAGAAGAAATGTGTAGAAATAGAATAATGTAGAAACAATGAAGTTAATAGAAAATTCTAGAATCTTGTAAGTAAAGCCTATAAATAGGCATGAAGGGAGTCTTTGTAGGTGTGGTGAAAAACACTATTAATCCAAAAGCCTCTTTTCTATTAGCCCTTACTCCTTCTCTTACCAAAATCCTTAACTATCTTTCATCCTTAAACATTTCAATATAAGCCTTTTTCATTTCAAATAAAACATTTGCTTTCCTTCTATTACTCTAACCCACTTCCAAAATACTAACACAAGCACTTGTTTCAATCACTTATATTAAGGACTGTGATATTTGAAAATGAAGAATGTCCTATCCAATCTGGAAAGTTAGTGCCACCATAATATTTGATATTGAGTATCTTCAAATTTGTTGATGGTTGCAAGTTGTCAAGTACATCTTTTTTCAATCTGCTGTTCTTGTGGATCAATGGCCCATTCTAGGATAAGTTCCTCGATTTGTTCTTTGTTCTTTAAATTGGCTTGAAAAGCGTCCACAGGATTGACAACATTTTGCAGGTTCATAATGGAAAGCTTGCCCTGCAAATAAGGAAATTTTGATAAATCTCTGATACTTAGTCCATCTTGTCTTCCAACAATAAAAATTGTCAAGGTACGGAGTTCTTGTAATCTGCAGATTTGTGTTGGCTTCTCTGGAAAATTAGTGTCTGTGGGAAATCAAATAGTATTTTAGGAAAGAATAAATCAGGAAATTTGTATATTTCCTTGTAATCCGTACAGATTTGAATAATTAGAAACAATCTCATAAATCAAGGGATCCTAGCATAAAATAGAGTTATTATATTTCCTAAAATAACCGGAAACATGTTAGGCTTTGGCTCTGATACCATGTTAAGATTCCAACATAAAACCAATTGGCTATATGTGGATTAGTCTAACATGTATTTAAACCATACCAAATGACATGAGGTAGGCGATGTGGGACTTTCAACAGTGCCACTGATGTCAAGGTGGCGCAAGTTAATCAGATTTCCTATCTGCTGTGGCAATTGAATAAGTGATTCACAATTTGATAATATCAAAGTTTGCAAATTGTAAAGCATAAATGTTCCGTTGGGCAAGCTTTCAATGGAAGTGTAGGAAAGATCCAGATACCTCAAGTGCAACAAATTTCCAATCGAATCAGGCAACTCAGTGATATTTATGTATCTAGACAATGAAAGTATTCGCAAACATCTTAGTTTTGGTAACCAACCATGTGATACCATTTTGGTTAAGTAACATGGTTCAGAAGGATATGCCAATCGTGGTAGAAAGGTCCGCAAACACTTCAACTCATACAAGCCCTTGAACTTCTCAGAGACATCAAACATCTCTCTGAGAAATGATATGTGGCGAACAGTTCTTGGGATTTCTCTAGCATCAAAGTAGTAAGAACTTCTTCCAGCCACAAGTCTACCTAAATCATAGATGAGGTCATGCATTCGAAAATTTTCCTCTGCAATGGCATTGTCTTTTTGAATTAAGGATCTAGATAATAACTCATTAAAGCAGTCATCACCTACTGATTCCATTGCTTTCTCTTCCTGGATGTGTTGAAAGCCTTCAGCCATCCATAGCAAAATCAATTCCTTCCTATCCAACAAATTTTGTTTTGGGAATATAGAGCAATAAGCAAAACATCTTTTCAAATGTGCTGGAAGATGAAAATAACTTATGCGCAAAGCTGGTAAGACATCATGATGTGCCCACAAGTTGCTGTTCAGAATTCTATTCCATTCCCCAACATCAACATTTGACCGCAAAAGGCCTACCAATGTTTTAGCTGCCAATGGTAGACCATTACATTTTCATGCAATTTTTCTTCCAGTTTCTCTTAGGATTGAAAATTTTGGTAACCTTCACTTCCAAATGCATGTCTGGCTAGTATGCGCCAACAATTTTCATCACTTAGGGATTTAAACTCATAAGTGGGAAATGTATGTGTGACCTGTGCAACTCTTTGTTGTCTGGTTGTCACAATGATCTTACTTCCCTTTCTCCCGCTGCTTAGAGGTGCTACTAGGTGATGCCAATCATTATACTTTTCATTCCAAAAGTCATCAAGCACCAGCAAAAATTTCTTATCCCTTTGGCTATTCTTCAATTCAACACGAAGAACATCAAGATTAGTTATATGACAATCTTTGGATGTGAGAGATTCAACAATTTTCTTTGTTACCTTGAGAATATCGAAATCATCTGACACCCATGCCCAAGCTGTCAAATCAAAATGTTTCTGCACTTTGCTATGATTATAAAGGCATTGAACAAGGGTCGTTTTTCCCAGACCCCCCATGCCTAATACTGTAATCACTTCTATATCATTAGACATGCCGTTATCATCACATAGTAGCATGCTCAGTCGCTTCTCCTTGTCATCCTCTCTAGCAACCACAGCAGATTCAACCAATGAATCTGTTACTGTTCTATAAGAGACTCTTCTAGTAACACTTTGCAAGCCAAGAATATCTTTTTGTCTAACAAAATGTTCTAGCCTTCTAGATATTGCTTCAAACTTGGAATTGATACTCCTATATGAGTTTTTAAATCTAGAAGAAAGCAAAGATCTGACCTTGGTGGTAAAGGTTCTAGATTTTTCCTCCCCCTTTGCATCTCAAAGCAAGTGTGTTGACTTCATCCAACAAATCCTCTGCATCTAAAACACCATCTTTCAACTCATCCAGCCATTCCTTCACTGCAGAATCCGTCATCTGCTTCTCCTCGGCATCATTGAGCACAGCATTAAGTCCCAAAAGCATTATCTTCAACTCATCCAACAAAGAAATATCCAGCTTTCTGCTAGAGAAGAAATCTTCAAACTCTGGAGAAGCTATCTGTTTTATCAATATCTCGATACAAGCAGAGATCAGTGCCTCTCCCACCATAGCTAAGGCCATTTCTTCCCTCGTTTTGCAAATTGAATTTAGAACACTGAAACTCCTGCTAAATGAGATGCAAATAGAGAAATCTAAGAAACTGAGGTATCATAAGGCTTAAGTCAATGCTTTGATTGACTTCACTTATGGTAAACGCGTGAACCTCTCTCTATTATTTCTTGTCATTAAGTATCTACAGTAGAAAAGTTTCACGGTTGAATTTGTTGAAGGTATCAAAAGATTAGTTGAATTTTACGTGCTTCAGGCATATTTTTTCTGCTGGTGCACCACAACTTAAAACCTCATGTGAAACAACGGCTCAGATTGCGTCATTATAATGTTCCATACACTTTTTAATTAAATGGATTTAGATGTGCACTGATGATGATCAAGATGATTTTGTCTTTAGTTCAACTTCAATTGTGTGTTTGTTATTTAATTTTTGTGTATGAAACCATGATACTTTTTAAGAAGATGGGAAGGTAGTGATTTGATTAATCATATGGTTATATGTTATATGACTAAGCAACTTTAACCTAAAACTGATAGATAAATAAGTATTAGATATATTTAGTAAAAGTTGGATGACTAAAAATGGCTTGTAAATAAGTTAGGTTGTGGGTTAATTATTCGAGTTTCACTAGTTAATTATTTGGTTAAAATTGTTTATTTAGTTCAAATAATCAATTTACGTTTGGTATTAGGTTAAATTATGTAAATAAATCGAATCTGAGTTTTAAAAGCTGAATGTTAAAAACTTGTTAATAGGTTGTTCATAATGGGAGCAATTTTATATAAAACAATAACTGAATTATAATTGAGTTAATAAAATTTAAGAGCACTTTTATTTTTATTAAAATAAACTAAGATTTGAGATTTTAATTAACTCGTTGAAATTAAGTCAAATTTTATAACATCCAATATTTTAATTTCAAATCCAGTCATGTAAGTATTATTACATGAAGTCTCATTCTAATAATAAAATAAAATCTCAATAAAATGAACTCTCATTCTAATTATTATTCAATCTAATAAATTATATTGCATTCTTAATTGATTTTAACGTCCTAAAACTTTCATTTGAAGCTCAACCATACCTCATAAAAAGAGTGATTTACTCAAGTTATAAATCTTAAAGACTTCATCTTATTCGTTTTATTCGGTTTAAGAAGTTCATTTTCTAGTATGAATATCCTGTGTCTAGCATAGGATCTTTGTCAAAAAAAAAAAAAAAATTATCACGCAAATTAAAAAACTTTCACTCTGATCCAAATCAAGGTTTTGTCTTTTCTTCTTATTTTATTTATTTTGAGTTATGAAGACACCATTTTTCACTAGTGTAAAAAAGATTTTTTACGCCAGGTATTTTGCATTTTTTACGTCGCATTTAAGACTGACGTTAAACAGGAGACGTAAATTTACGTCGGACCCTTAGCCTAACGTAAATTCACCTCAGTTATTGAGACCCGACATTAATTTACGTTGCATTTACACTAAACAGATGTAAAAAGTATCAAAAATTAAAAAATTTGGAGCAAATTTACGTCACGTATTGTTATACGCGATGTAAATTTACATCGCATATTGATATATGCGACGTAAATTTACATCATGTATACCAATATGCGACGTAAATTTGCTCCTTTTTAAAAAATTGGGTTTATTTTGTCTTACAACCAAAACCTGCAAATATATATTATAACCAAACAATCCAGAGGTTCAGGTTTCTTTATCTATGTAATTAAAAAATATAATATTATATATAATTCAAACTACATAATAAAACAATATAATACAAATAATAACCTACAAACTAAAATCTATTACAAACTAAAAGTTAATACAAACTAAAAGTTAGTACAAACTAAAAGTTAGTACAAACTAAGCTACCTAAACTACATAGTACACACAATATAATATAAACAATAACCTAAAAAATTAAGTACTAGAATTGTTGAACGAAAAACCTTGCCCATTATTCTCTAATTTGTGTGATATCATATTCTGGTAATGGAGATGGATTTTGAAATACCTGAAGCATTAATTTGACTCTTGTAAACATGCAACACACATAAAGTTAAATAAACTTAACTAATGTTGAAAGCAATTACCTCCGTCCAAGAATCAATTATACCCACACAAACTATGACTCTCATCCAATACATAACATAGTAACCACATTCAAATGAGTCTCGTTTGCTTATTACACTCGAAATGATGAATAAAATATAATGTTATTTTCAAAATTTAAATAAAAACAATAATTATGGTATTCACTTATTATAATAAGTTTCTAACCTTAGGATAAATGAACTGCAAAGTCTTTGTTCTGGGTTTTTCACTTAGAACATTAGTTATAGACACGATTCTAAATGAAAAAAATCCATATATTATTCAATACATTTTCCATTTTCACTAGAAAATTTCAAAAATTCATCAACTCCCTTTTCGTACTCTTCACTAATACGACGTGCATTCATCCAACTTCGATTCATATTATGTTATAAAGTTTTGTCACTTCTAGAGATTCAAAATTTATATTTAAAAATAAATTAATATACAAACAACAAAGCACGTAAATGGAGTGTGTAAACCGAAAATGCACTCAAACAAAATAATGACATTCCAATAACAATCCAGTGGAGACATTCATACAATGACGTGATTGAGATCCCCAAAAACAATCACGGATTCAATTTGAACATATATCAGGAGACATAGAACACTAACCTCGAGTAAACACGAAAATGATTTCAAACTCGAATCCAATCGGGGAGAAATGTCAAATTCGTAAAATGAGACACAATGTTGATGTTCTTCACTGCCAAAATGATCGAAAATGGTGTGGAAAGGTAGTTGTCGTCGTCGTTCTAAAAAACCTTGCAGCGCGAGATGCGGGAGTGGGTCTAGAAGAGAATAAAAAGAACTTTTTACGTCGCACACCCTAGCACGTGACGTAAAAAGCCTCTTTTTATGTCGCGTGGGGGGTGCACGATGTAAAAAGTGATATTTTTTACGTCACATGGGGGTGCGCGACGTAAAAAGTATACTTTTTACGTCGCGTACCCCCCATGTGACGTAAAAAGTATCACTTTTTACGTCGCGCACCCCCCACGTGACGTAAAAAGTATCACTTTTTATGTTGCGCACATCCCACGCAACTTAAAAAGCTCTCTTTTACGTCGCGATGTACCAGGTGTGATGTAAAAGAGGTTTTTAACGTCACCTCCTACAATATGCAACGTAAAAGTTTCACCTCTTATTTACAAAATTGTCACCACATTTTATTTATGTCAAATATTTTGACATGCGACGACAATTGGGTGACGTAAAATGTCATTTTTGCACTAGTGTTTATATACTAAAAAATGGTAAAAGATTACCATTCTTTATTCATTAAATCTATTTTGGATTCAAATACAATTGTATCACGAAAACATAGTATCATATTATCTCATCTATATTATTATATATCACAAATTTTACATCAAGTATATTATATTATACTCAATGTAGTATTACTCGATTATTTCAGTTGTTATATATCCTAAATACTACCAATTTTGTTTATTATTCTCAACCAAGTGTTATCATGCTAGTTATTAGTTATTTTTTGGATCTTTTATGTTTCATCACCATGTAGATATAATTACATCTCCTATGGATTTGATAAAACTTTTTTGGTCGAAGTAGATAAATAATTTTTTCAAAGGTAGCCAAATGCACAAAAATTACAATATTAAAAAATCATTCATTCATATCACATACAACAAGTTATTTAGCTAGACCGCAAAATCTCAATGGTGTCAATAATATACAATTAACACAAGTATATAGAAAAATTCCCAAATTGTTGGATGTGTGCAATTGTCATCTTATTATTAATACTTTATATCATTTTTAATGGTTGTTTGCTTTACACTAGTTGCAGACATGGAGGAAAGGATAACTTGTCCATGTTTAATTATTCAAAATTAAACATTTTCCTGAATTCATGAAACAATATATGATATATCACTAGTGCTAAATATGATATTTTACGTCACCCAATTGTCGTCTGCATCTAAATGTCAAAATATGTCAATCTTGTAATTAATACGCGTGCATAGGATCGTCATAATATCCGTAAAATAGTGACTACTTTACGTCACGTGGGTGTGTGCGTGACATAAAAAGTCATCTTTTACGTCACATGGTGCAGCGACGTAAAAGTATGACTTTTTACGTCGCATGGGGTGTGCGACGTAAAAGTGATACTTTTACGTCGCGCGGGGTACGCGACGTAAGAGGCCACTTTACGTCACGTGCGGGTGTGCGACGTAAAAAGTTCTTTTATTCTCTTCTAGACCCACTTCCGCATCTCGCGCCGCAAGGGTTTTTTAGAACGACAATGAGAACGACGACGACAACTACCTTTCCACACCATTTTCGATCATTTTGGCAAAGTGAAGAACATCAACATTGTGTCTCATTTTACGAATTTGACATTTCTCCCGACTGGATTCGAGTTTGAAATCGTTTTCGTGTTTACTCGAGGTTGAGTGTTCTATGTCTCCTGATATATGTTCAAATTGAATCCGTGATTGTTTTTGGGGATCTCAATCACGTCATCTGGTATGAATGTCTCCACTCGGATTGTTATTGGAATGTCATTATTTTGTTTGAGTGCATTTTCGGTTTACACACTCCATTTACGTGCTTCATTGTTTGTATATTAATTTATTTTTAAATATAAATTTTGAATCTCTGTGAGCTGACGAAACTTTATAACATAATATGAATCGAAGTTGGATGAATGCACGTCGTATTAGTGAAGAGTACGAAAATGGAGTCGATGAATTTTTGAAATTTGCTAGTGAAAATGGAAAAGGTATTGAATAATATATGACTTTTTTTCATTTAGAATCGTGTCTATAACTAATGTTCTAAGTGGAAAACCCAAAACAAAGACTTTGCAAGCTCATTTATCCTAAGGTTAGAAACTTATTATAATAAAAGTGAATACCATAATTATTGTTTGTATTTAAATTTTGAAAATAACATTATATTTTATTCATCATTTCAAGTGTAATAAGCAAACAGACTCATTTGAATGTGGTTA
>OY731403.1:92988418-93012404 GCA_963425845.1 Sphenostylis stenocarpa | reverse complement strand
TTAATTTTGTTTTTTTTGTCCTTTGCATAATTTTGTTTAATGTTTTTAAATTTATTTCCTTGCTTTGCTTCTTGATTTTGCCCGGGAGTGCAAAAGGCTAAGTGTGGGGGAATTTGATGAGCCATTATTTTCTCACATTTTCTTATCTTTATATACTTATCTTAATTAATGTTTTGGGCTTAACTTTCTATTATTAGTGAATTTTTATTAATTGGGCTTCATTGGGCCAATAATTAGATTTTAATTAATTTAAATATATTTGATCTAATTTTTTTCTCATTATTAATTTTAGGACAGTTAAAGCAATTTTGGGCCTAGAAGATTGGGCTAGATGTCATTTTATAGTTTAAAGCAATTTTGGGCTTGGAAAATTGGGTCAAATGTCATATTTTATTTAATATGAGTACTAACATTAGTTCACTGTTTTATTTATCATTTTTTCTACAGATCTCCAAAAATCATGATTCTAAAAGAATTATAAACTGGACACATTCAGACCTTCCATACGGTCCAAAATCATTCAATTCGAAGCTAAATTGGATTTTACATAAATTATCCAAAACGGATCAAGCACACCGAGCCGGCCCAATGGACATGCTTCAAGTAATTTAAGTCTCCTAAATTCATTAGGCCTCCGAAAATAGTAAAAGCTACCTCAAAAGGCTTTCAAAGGAGACCAAAATCGCTTAATTTGGATAAGTATTGCAAATACTGCACGTGTTTGAAGTTCACGGACCTGATTGAAACCAACTTGTGATGTAGTTAGGCCCAAACCTAGATTAAGATTAGGGTTAGGGTTATTTATATAAGAGAGGCACATCACGAAAACAACAAGACACAAGGACTATGCAGCCACCACACTTCCACCTTTCATCTTCTGCAATTTATATTCAAGTTTGTTTACTCTTCTGTCATTATTTTTGAATTCTTGTTTCAATTTTAATTATGTTTCTTCTATTGCGTTTTCAACTTTCCATGGATAGCTAAATCTTTGTATTGATTTTCTGAGAAGAATGCAAGTAGATCTTTGAGGTTTTGTTCTTCAATTTCATATTGTTTGTTCTCTTAACTCTTCATCTTGTAATCTCAGTATTGAATTATAATCTGTTTATGCTTAATAAACTGAAACTTATATCACAGTTTGCTTAATTCTGTGTTAGATATGAGATTACGTGATGTATGCAATGCTTAATTGTATAAGGATAATTTGGGGTTAATCTTCGCTTAGTTGGTTAATTTCATGTTGGAATAAGGGTTAAGGAAAATTTGGGATTAATCTTCGCTTAGTTGGTTAATTTCATATTGGAACAAGGGTTAAAGCTAATTTGAGATTAATCTTCGCTTAGTTTATTACTTTTGGATTAGAATATAATTTGGGATTTATCTTCGCTTAGTTGGTTAATTTCGAATTAATTTCGTAATCTAGGATAAGTGACGCTGCATTAGAATCAGAAACTCAATTGCATTTTAATCTGTTTTTAATCCACATTTTTATAATCTGTTTTTGTTCTGTTTCATCTAATATTTTGAATTTGAAAAACTCCCCTTTTAATTTTTTTGTTACTAAAAATTGATAAACTTTGATAGAAATTTGTGGTCTTTGGGAGACGACCTAGGAAAGCTTCCTAGTACTACATTTATTTGTTTTAATTATTTGACCGAGTACGACATCGATCATAGGGTAATCATGGTTTTCTAGGTTAAGGGTTTGTAATGAGCTATAAAACAAAGAAAAAAGGTCATTAGCTCAAAGGGGCTATCAAAGGGAATGATTCAAGGTAGGCTCATTTGGATAGAGGCTTATAAGAACAAAAATGTCTAAATCATCTCCAAAATGCATGTGAATCGAGAAGCATCAAAAAGAGTCAAGCCAAGGCCACTGTGAAAGCAATCAAGAGGCACAATACACAAGAAAGAAAGAATAAAGAATGGCTCAAAACCTCACGCAGGGTAAATCTGTCACTTCCAAATCAACCTCTCAAACCTCAAAATCAACTTGACATGCAAATAAGAACAAGGATTTCAATCCATAGAATATTAAGCAACTCATATCCAACAGTGAAGTAAGTGCCTACTACCTATACAAAACCCAGAAATCAAAGAAAAATATGCAAAACTGTACACAAAACATAGAATAAAAACCTACAATCCTACATCTCCCACCCCACACTTAAATCAGACATTGTCCTTAATGTAAACACAATCATATCCACTAAACAAATAGGACAAGCAAGATAAAAGAATGGAAGGGGAAAGAAGAACTCCCTGATCATGCTGGGTCAATGATAGGCTCCTCCAATGCATACTCCTCCATAGTGACATCAACAAGTGAAGGGCTCTCATGAAAATGCTTTAGGCGATGACCATTCACCTTGAAACTCTTGTTGGAGGATTAACTCATGATCTCTACAACTCCATATGGAAAAAAAGTTGTAACAACAAAAGGTCCAATCCATTTATAATGGAGCTTACCAGCCATAAGCTTAAGTCTAGAGTTAAATAACAACACTTTCTGCCCAACAAGAAACTCCTTCCTAGCTATTAAGCTGTCATGGAATCTCTTGTTCTTCTCTTTGTAGAACTTAAAGTTCTTATTAGCTTCTAGGCAGATCTCATCAAGCTCATTCAATTTGAGTTTCCTTTCCTCTCCAGCTCGATTAAGAGCCAAGCTACAAGTCTTCATAGCCCAATATGCACGATGCTCTATCTCAACTGGTAGCTGACATGCCTTGCCAAAGATAACCCGATAGGGAGATATCCCTATAAGTGCCTTGTAGGCAGTTTTGTGCACCCAAAGATCATCCTCAAGCCTACGACTCCAATCCTTCCTATTAGGCTGCACCATCTTCTCCAAGATCCTCTTTATCTCTCTGTTGGATATCTCAGCCTGCCCGTTAGTCTGGGGGTGGTAAGGAGTAGAAACTCTGTGAACGACCCCATACTTACGGAGCATGGCTTGCATGGATCTGTTGCAGAAATGGGAGCCCTAGTCACTAACTATGGCTCTGGGTATGCCAAACTTGTAAAAAATATGAGATCTAACAAAATCTACAACAACCCGAGCATCATTAGTCCTGGTGGCCTTAGCCTCCACCCACTTGGAAACATAATCAACCAAAACCAAAACATCCTAAATAACACCAGTAGGGAAAATGAGTTGATCAACCCAAACCAAAACATCCTAAATAACACCAGTAGGGTGGGTAGTACTTCTATTTGCCAATTGAATAACCACACCTGTGGGTTTTAAGGGTCCAAGGGACAAAGAATTGAAAACAGACATAGGCATGACATTTATAGATGCCCTAAAGTCTAGCATGGCATTTTCAAATTTCCTATTGCCTATGATGCAAGGTATGGTAAATGTGTCAGGATCCGTACACTTTTTAGGAGTATGAGAAACAGGTTTACCTATGAGTGCAGACACATTTCTTCCCAAAATGATTCTCCTCTTGTGATTGCACAACTCCTTGAGAAACTTGGCATACCTCAGAATTTGTTTGATTGCATGAAGGAGAGGTATATTGACCTCAACTTCTGAAAGTCTCCAAAATCTCCTTATCCACCTCTTCCATTTTCTTTCTTGGAATTGCTCTTGGTGGAAATGGAAGGGGGAAGGAAGACTGTTTCTGTTGTAGGCTTGTTGGAGAAGGGCTGGTTGACTAATTTCTACTACCAATATGCTCCTCTTCTGGTTGCATAGGACTCTTCCCTTTTGCTATTGCAGCTCCATCACTAATCTGAACAGGGACATCAGGTACAGGTGCAACAGGTGCATCAATTGTCTTGCCTAACTGCAAGGTGATGGCACTAACATTCGTCGGATTTTGCACTGTCTAGGATGGCAATGTATCATAATTTTGGGACTGTGTTTGGTTAAGATGAGTAGCCATCTACCCCATCTGATTTATCAAACTCTAGATGGAAGCTCTAGTCTCCTATTGGAACAACATATTTTGTAGGGTTATTTGCTTGATCAACTCTTCTAATTAAAGTTCAGAAGTGGAAGGTTGAGGGGCTGGAGCTGGTACTGTTGTTGGATATTCATTTTGTCTTTGATACTGCTGTTGAAAAGGTGGAGGCACGTATATGATCGACCCAACATTGTTTTGGAAGGTTGGAGGATGTTGTTGCTGTTGATTGGACCATCTCAGGTTTGGGTGATTTCTCTAACCTGGATTGTATCTATTTGAGGTCAAGTCAAAATTCTGCTGCTACTGTGGACCTTTGTTGTTGTAAATATTTGCAGCATAAGCTTGGGGAGCATCAAAACCTGTAGTTTGTTGCAATGATGGACAAACATCTGTATAATGATCATTTGAAGTGCAGATGCCACAAACTCTTGCAGTAGGTGCAGTTCTCTGATTTGCAACAAGTTGGTTGACCAGTGTGGTGAGAGCATCAATCATACTCTCCAACTTCTGTGCAGTTGTATCCGAGGAACCAACATCATGAACTCCTCTCAAAATTATAGCATCACTCCTCATGTTGAACTGCTCCGAGTTAGATGTCATCTTCTCAATCAGACCCCTAGCAGCAGCAGGTGTCATATCTCCTAAGGCTCCTCCACTAGCTGCATCAATTATGCTTCTATCCATTATGTTTAGCCCCTCATAAAAATATTGTAGTAATAGTTGCTCATAAATATGATGATGAGGAAAACTAGCACAAAGTCTTTTAAATCTTTCCCAATACTCATACAAGCTCTCTCTAGCAGTTTTCCTGATTCCAGAAATATCCTTTTGAATAGCAGTTGTCCTGGATGTTTGCTTCAATCAACGTAAACCCTATGGCCCTCTTACGAATAGTTCGTTTGTCATTGTCGCTGATTCCCTCGGGATATTCGCCCCTCATGAGATATTGCTTGATATCGTGATACTAGGGGTTTTGGTCACGCTCGCTGTCCACTGCCATGCAAAAAGCTTGTTTGTCATGCAACTTAACTTGAATAATTGGCATCTCATGTTCTTGATCTAGGGCAAACATGGATGATAGGGTGGCAAGGGCGTCTGCAATTTGATTGTCTTCCCGAGGGATGTATTGGAAGGTGACACTTTCCATTGTTGAAACTAAGTCTTGGATGTGTTCTAGATATGGGATTAGTTTTGAGTTGCGGGTTTCCCATTCACCTTTAAGTTGGTAGATGACAAGGGATGAATCACCGAATATTTTGAGTTTAGTGACCCCATGATCTAAAGCCGCTTGGATCCCTAGCGCACATGCTTCATATTCGGCCATGTTGTTGGTGCAATCGAAATTAAGCCTGGCCGTTACAGGAATGTGTTTCCTTTCAGGGGATATCAAAATAGCTCCTATCCCGTGTCCAAGCATGTTTGAGGCCCCATCGAAAAACATAATCCATGCTTCTTCTTTGGTCTCTTCGTGTTTGATATGCATGATATGCTCATCGGGAAAGTCATCTTGTAAGGACTGATATTCATTTGTTGATCCGTGGGCTAGATAATCCGCTAGGGGACTTCCTTTAATAGCTTTCTGGGTGACATGAATGATATCAAATTCTGAGAGGAGAACCTACCACCTAGCTATTCTTCCAGTTAAAATGGGCTTCTCGAAGAGATACTTAATTGGGTCCATTTTGGAGACCAACCATGTTGTATGCCGAGCCATATATTGTCGGAGACGCTGAGTGACCCACACCAATGCGCAACAGGTTTTTTTGAATGGTGTATAGCGGGTTTCGTAGTCTAGAAATTTCTTACTGAGATAGTAAATGGCTCGATCCTTTTTTCCGGTTTCATCATGTTGGCCGAGCACACATCCCATGGACTCTTCAAGTATTGATAAATATAGGATCAGAGGTCTCCCTCCAACGGGTGGTACCAATACTGGGGGATTGGTTAAACAAGTCTTGATTTTATTGAACGCTTGTTGGCATTCTTCATTCCACACCGTTGGTTGGTTTTTGCGCAACAGTTTAAAGATGTGGATACATTTATCCGTTAACTGCGCGATGAAACGGGCAATGTATTAATTCGGCCTAGGAAACCTCTGACCTCTTTTTCTGTGCTTGGTGGAGGCATTTCCAAAATTGCCTTGGTCTTGTCAGGGTCCACTTCAATTCCCCTTTCGCTGACAATGAAACTTAGGAGTTTTCCTGATCGTACTCCGAAAGTACATTTTGCCGGGTTCAGTTTGAGTTGATATTTTCGGAGTCAGTCAAAAAGCTTTTTGAGATAATGAATGTGGTCCATCTCATTCCTGGACTTGGCAATCATATCATCCACATATACTTCTATTTCCTTGTGGATCATGTCATGGAATAGCGTGACCATAGCCCTCTGATAAGTTGCCCCTGCATTTTTTAGTCCAAACGGCATTACTCAGTAGCAAAAGGTGCCCCATGGTGTAATAAAGGAGGTTTTTTCTCTATCCTCGATGGCTAGCTTGATTTGGTTGTACCCCGCATACCCGTCCATGAAGGAATATAGCGTGTTGGTAGCGGTATGGTCTACCAACGTGTCTATATGGGGTAGGGGAAAGTCATCTTTTGGACTTGCTCGATTGAAGTCCCTATAATCCACGCAAACTCTGACCTTCCCGGTCTTTTTGATGACGGGTACTATGTTGGCCAACCATTCTGGGTATTTGGAAACTACAAGGAAATTGGCATCCAATTGCCTTTGCACCTCCTCCTTTATCATTAAGGACCAGTCAGGTTTGATTCTTCTGAGTTTCTGCTTTACAGGTCGGAACCCATCTTTTAATGGCAATCTATGCTCCACTATACTCGTGTCGAGCCCAGGCATGTCGTGGTAAGACCAAGCAAACACATCCATATATTCCTTCAGCAGTCGTACCAATCCTTCCCTTACGTTACTTTCTATTTGGGTGCCGATGTTCACCTTTTTCTCCTCATCCCCTTTTCCCAAATTGACAGTTTCTGTTTCTTCTTGATGCGGTTGTATGATGCGTGCTTCCTTTTCCAGCATTCTTTGCATGTCCGGAGAAATGGTCTCCTGCTCACTGTCGGACTCGACCCATTCGCTTTCAGTTTCCAGGGTCCACGAAGATTCATCAATCACAGACATGATGTGTTTTAGGTTCAGTTTTAGTCATAGATTTTATTATTCAATTTATTTTTGAAAGAATAATAAATAGAAGAGGGAAAAGAATGAATATGACAAAATGCCTCGTATATTAATGAAAATGAAAATGTATGTACAAACCCTTTTTAATCAAGATTCTCGCGGCCACGGGCGGGGATCGCAGGAGATATAGAGAAAAGCTTAAAAAAGGACACCATATGGCTGATCCTCCTAGTCCCCCCTTTCTACTACTCCGGCTTTGATAGAGGTTTGGCGTCGACATCAGAAGCGGAGGCGTCGAAAGTTATCCACTCGGCGTCGATTAATTCTTGAACCTGATACTTAAGGGTCAAGCAATTTTCTATAGAGTGTCCGGGTGAACCCGAATGGTAAGCGCATTTCTCGTTTGGCTTGTACCATTCGGGGTAGGGAGGCTCCAACTGTTTCTTGGGAGGAGCGCAGGTTAGGAGCTTGGCTTCCAACAACTGAGGCAGCAATATTCCATAGGAAGTGGAGACTGGAGTGAACTTCCTCTCTTTCTTGCGGGGCTGCCTGGCCGTTTGCGGGGCAGAAGAAGGGGTGGCGAAGTTGATTGCATGCATAGATTCGTCCTTCTTCTTGCCGGCAGGCCTCCGGAATGAGACCCCAACTTGGGAGGACTGTGCTATCTTCCCGCTCCTCAGTCCCTGCTCTACTCTTTCCCCCACAGTGACTATGTCTGAGAAAAGGTTGGAGGTACTGGCTATTGCCTTGTCGTAGTACGCTCCAGTCAGTGAATCGATGAACATAGCCACTGTCTCCTTGTCAGTCAAAGGAGGCTCTATTTGGGCAGCCATTTCCCTCCATCTTTGGGCGTATGCTTTGAAAGGTTCGTCGTTCCTTTTGCTCAGAGTCCTGAGATCTGACCTATCAGGAGTCAGATCAATGTTGTATCGGTAACGACGAAGAAAAGCATCACCCAACTGTTTCCAGCTCTAGACCTGCCCTCTCTCTAGCTGCATATACCAGTTGAGAGTTGTGTCCGCCAGACTCTCCTGGAAGCAGTGGATCAGGAGTTTTTCATTCTCAGCATGGGCGGCCATCTTACGACAATACATTGTAAGATGGTTCTTTGGGCAGGTCATCCCGGCGTACTTGGGGAAGTCCGGGATCTTGAATTTGGGAGGGTGTCGCCGCCGTCTGAAAAAGACAAAGGTGGTCGGAGCGACGCGATGGTTTTTTCGACCCTTTTGTTTTTCACATTTTTTATGGGTGGTTACAACGCCTTTAGGTTGTCCGATAATCGGGCTAACCTAGGGGCGAGGTTTTCAAAAGGTGTCCTTGGGTTGTCCGATAACCGGGCTAACCCAAGGACTTATTCTTTTTGTAAGGTTCTGTGGAGTCGCCACCGACGTTTTTACCAGAAACATCGGAAAAGGTTTTAAAAAGGCGTTGATTTTCGAAAACCAACTTTGGTCATTAGAACCAGAGTTGGGTAAGGGAGTTAGTTACGTTGTAAAGGAAGTATTAGTTCCTTTACTACGCCCCTTTCGCGTTCCCTATGATAGGCCAGCTTTTATTATTAATAAATAAACCGGAAAATATGCTTTTGCCCTTTTTATTGTGCGAAATTTAAAGTTATGACTACATGGCCCTAATCTATTGCATAATTTAAATTAAAGCAGTAAAAGTAGAGAGGGAGAAATTAAACCTCTGAAGCAAGCTTTGTTTTATATTTATTTAAAATAAATGGGTGCTTTTTGGCAGCCCTTCACTCTACAAGACGCCGAAAACTCTTCTGGACGCCGAAAAATGCTCTCAAAGACACTCAGAAACTCCGAAAATGCGTCGGAGGGATCCTAGAGAGAAGTTTTTAGAGAGAAGGCAGAGCTAATCCTTGAGGTGTGTGGAAATGAGGGGGGGAGGACCCCTATTTATAGGTTTTCGCGCTGTCAGGTGGCGAGACCGCCGGTCTCGTCTGACAGGGTCGAGACTGCCATCTCGTCCAACGAGGCCGCCGTCTCGCCCTGTCAAACGCGGCGAGTCCGCCGTCTGGGGAAACGAGACCGTCGTCTCATCCTTCGCAGGTGGCGAGACCGCCGTCTTGTCAAGCGAGACGGCGGTCTCGCCACTTGCATGAGGCGAGACGGCGGTCTGGGAAGTCTAGACGACGGTCTCGTCTCAACAAGGCTAGAAAACTTATTTTTTGGTACAAAAACTCCCTCCTATCCTAGTATGGGGCCTAATAGTCTCTCCTAATGGCTTGTTAGGCTTCATCCATCTTCAAATAGGAGGTCTTTTGGTCTTTATTTGGAGGCCGGGCAAGATTTGGGGTCTACAGCTGCCCCCCCTTTACCCGACCAGTCGACTACTGGCCTTTTGTGCCAAGGTGATCGACTAGAGGGTAAAGGAGTTGACCCTCTTGCCCGGTTTCCCTTCAGATGTTCCGTCTTTGCAGCGGATGATCTTCTGGGGAAATGTTGTGTTGTGCGCTTCTGGGATGCTCCTTTGACGCGGTAGCTGACCCCTTCGGCTGATGAGTACGAACCCTCATCTGGTTTGACCAGTATGAACCCCCGCCTGGTAAGCCCCCTTCTGTAAGGCCTGATGAGTTCACACCCCCATCTGGTGTTTGACGAGTATGAACCCCCGTCTGGTAAGCCCCCTTTTGTAAGGCCCGTTGAGTACACACCCCCATCTGGTGTTAAGCCTCTGGATGCTCCATCTTGCGGTAGCTGATCCTTTGGCTGTGGTGGTGGCTTACTGATTCTGATCACGCGCCGATGTGAAACCTCAGGATGCTCCTTTGACGCGGTAGCTGACCCCTTCGACTGATGAGTACGAACCCCCATCTGGTTTGACAAGTATGAACCCCCGCCCGGTGAGCCCCCTTATGTAAGGCCCGATGAGTATACACCCTCATCTGGTGTTTGACGAGTATGAACCCCTGTCTGGTAAGCCCCCTTTTGTAAGGCCCGATGAGTACGCACCCCCATCTGGTGTTAAGCCTCCGGGTACTCCATCTTGCGGTAGCTGATCCTTTGGCTGTGGTGGCGGCTTACTGATTCTGATCATGCACCAGCGTAAAACCTCGGGATGCTCCTTTGACGCGGTAGCTGACCCCTTCGGCTGATGAGTATGAACCCCCATCTGGTTTGACGAGTATGAACCCCCGCCCGGTGAGCTCCCTTTTGTAAGGCCTGATGAGTATACACCCCCATCTGGTGTTTGACGAGTATGAACCCCCGTCTGGTAAGCCCCCTTTTGTAAGGCCCGATGAGTACACACCTCCATCTAGTGTTAAGCCTCCGGATACTCCATCTTGCGGTAGTTGATCCTTTGGCTGTGGTGGCGGCTTACTGATTCTGATCATGCGCCGATGTGAAACCTTGGGATGCTCCTTTGACGCGGTAGCTGACCCCTTGGCAATGGTGGCGGCTTACTGATTCTGACCATGCGCCGGCTCCTTGGGGAGTGTTTTCTGTATTTGGTAGTTTGTATTTGAATTTCTTGAATGGTCATCCGGGTCGCGCCGGGGATTTTGTTGGTGTTTCTTCCAGCTTTGTTGATTGTTGGGGATTCTTTGTTTTTGTTCTTTTGGTGATGATCATCCGATCCTTGCTGGTTGGTCGGATGGGTCCTAGTTTTGTTCAACTCCTGTTTGGTAGTCGAGATTTTGTTGGTTAAGGTGATGGCTTAATCCTGTCTTTTTCTCATGGTTTAGGATTTTGGCTTTTTCCTTGAGCGTACGTCTTTTTACTCTTAGTTTTCTTTTTTGTTACGCTGACTTTTGGAAAGGATGGCAAAAGGTCGGCGAAGTCGTACCGGGATACCTTTTTTTTATTGTTCTTCATGAATGCAAGCATGAGGCTGAATGCCTTTTATTTTTCTACAGTATTTTTGTTTGTTTTACTTTTGACAAAGTCATTTTTGTGCGACTACTTGTGTGTGGATGTTGTTGATGCAACTTTATTTTAGTTGAGGACATCTAGAAAGTGACCGGCACTTCCTTCTTTTTTGTTTTCTCGTGACCATTCTTTTTTTGTTTTAGCCCTATCTTTTGCCTAGACCGCCCTTTGCGGGTTTTCGATCTAGTGGGTTTTAAAATTTTTGGTGGGCTTTTTTTTCCTTTTTATGAAAGCCTTATTTTTTGCCTAGATCGCCCTTTGCGGGTTTTCGATCTAGCAGGCTACCCTGTACTTTTTACTTAGGACAGCCTTGGTTGGTGATGTTCGTCTTTTGTTTTTATGCTTTCTCGAATTGCTTGTTTTATGCATGCTCATATTTCGTTAATACAGAAGCATTTACACGAGTAGGTAAAGAGAAGAAAAGACAAATTTATTGATGTAAACAGATGGTCTATTTTTACATGGGGGTTTACAAAAGAATTTGTAAGCATGGCTGGTCAAGGTTGGCTAAATTGTATGAGGGTGCCACAATCATGTCTGTGATCTCTGTTTCCCCATTTTTCCTGGTCCCTTCAGTTGAGATGCTTGAATCCGGAGTGAAGACTATGCGAAGTCTGCTTGCTATTGTGGAGGTATTACCTTAGTCGCCTTTGCGGTTTTTTGGCTAAGGTAATCATTGCACTATTTTCATTCATTCATTTTTTTTTTGCAACCTCTAATTTTTGCCTAGGACGTGTCCTAGCAAGGTATGTAGACCCTATCTTTTGCCCAGGACGCTCTTTGCGAGTTTTCATCCTGACGGGTCATGAGTAATGTCTTTAGGCGTAATATTTTTTCACTGTATCTGAGTTGACAGGATATCGGAGCTCTTCTCCAACCATGTTGGTGAGGATGAGGGCTCCTCCTGAGAAGGCTCGCTTGACCACAAAGGGTCCTTCGTAGTTGGCTGCCCATTTCCCGATTTTGTCTTTCTGGGCTGGAAGCAGTTTCTTTACTACTAGATCTCCTTCTTGGAAAGTGCGGGGATTGACCTTCTTGTCGTAGGCTTTCTTGATTTTCTTTTGGTAAGCCTGCCCCCGACATATGGCATCCAACCATTTTTCTTCGATTCGGTTCAATTGATCATACCGGTTTTGGACCCATTCAGCTTCTATTAATTTTGCTTCCATGACAACTCGCAGGGAGGGTATTTCGACCTCTATTGGTAGCACGACCTCCATTCCGTATACGAGGGAAAATGGGGTAGCCCCTGTGGAGGTTCGTACCGACGTTCGGTAGCCATGTAAGGCAAAGGGAAGCATTTCATGCCAATCTTTGTAGGTGACCACCATTTTCTGGATGATTTTCTTGATATTTTTCTTGGCTGCCTCTACTGCACCGTTCATCTTTGGTCGGTACGGAGAGGAATTGTGGTGCTGGATTTTGAAGTCTTGGCATAATTCCTCCATCATCTTATTGTTGAGATTGGTCCCATTGTCAGTAATGATCTTATGAGGGATGTCGTACCGACATATGATGTTTTTCTTGATGAAGGTGGTCACCACTTTCCGAGTTACATGCGCATATGACGCTGCCTCAACCCACTTGGTGAAATAGTCGATTGCTACCAATATGAAGCGATGGCCGTTAGACGCTTTGGGTTCAATGGGTCCGATGACGTCCATGCCCCACATAGAAAATGGCCATGGTGTAGCCAGGTTACTGAGAGGTGCGGGTGGCACATGAATGTTATCGGCGTATACTTGGCACTTATGACATTTCTTGGCATATTGGTGACAATCAACTTCCATCGTGGACCAGTAGTACCCTGCCCTGAGGATTTTCTTTGCCATGACATGCCCGGGTGCGTGGGTTCCGAAAGTCCCCTTGTGGATTTCTTTTATCAAGGTTTGGGCTTCCTCTTGGTCCACACACTTTAGGAGGGTGGAATCGGGGTTTTTTTTGTAGAGGGTTCCTTCAATCAACGTGAACCCTACGACCCTTTTGTGAATGGTTCGCTTATCATTGTCACTGATTCCTTCGGGGTATTCGCCCTTCATGAGGTACCGCTTGATGTCATGGTACCAGGGGTTTTGATCGTGCTCACCATTTACTGCCATGCAGAAAGCTTGTTTATCATGCAATTTGACTTGAATAACTGGCATCTTATGTTCTTGGTCCAGGGCAAACATGGATGATAGAGTGGCGAGGGCGTCAGCAATTTGATTGTCTTCCCGAGGGATGTACTGGAAAGTGACGCTTTCCATTCTCGAGACCAGCTCGCGGATGTACTCTAGATATGGGATTAATTTGGTGTTTCGGGTTTCCCATTCACCTTTAAGTTGATAGATGACAAGGGATGAATCACCGAATATTTTGAGCTTAGTGACCCCATGATCTAAAGCCGCTCGGATTCCTAGCGCACATGCTTCGTATTCGGCCATGTTGTTGGTGCAATCGAAATTAAGCCTGGCCGTTACAAGAATGTGTTTCTTTTTGGGGGATATCAAAATAGCTCCTACCCCGTGTCCAAGCATGTTTGAGGCCCCATCGGAAAACATGGTCCATGCCTCTTCTTTGGTCTCTTCGTGCTCGATATGCATGATATGCTCATCAGGAAAGTCATCCTGTAAGGATTGGTATTCGTCTGTGGATCCATGGGCTAGATAATCCGCTAGGGGACTTCCTTTAATAGCTTTTTGGGTGACATGAATGATGTCAAATTCTGAGAGGAGAACCTGCCACCTAGCTATTCTTTCGGTCAAAATGGGCTTCTCGAAGAGGTATTTGATTGGATCCATTTTAGAGACCAACCATGTTGTGTGCCGAGCCATATACTATCTGAGACGTTGAGTGACCCACACCAATGCACAACAAGTTTTTTCGAATGGTGTATAACGGGTTTCATAATCTGAGAATTTCTTACTGAGATAGTAAATGGCTCGTTCCTTTTTTCCGGTTTCATCATGTTGGCCGAGCACACATCCCATTCACTCTTCGAGGATTGATAGATATAGGATCAGAGGTCTCCCTTCAACGGGTGGTACCAACACTGGTGGATTGGTTAAACAGATTTTGATTTTATCGAACCCTTGTTGGCATTCTTCGTTCCACACCGTTGGCTGATTTTTGCGCAACAATTTAAAGATGGGTATACATTTATCCGTTAATTGTGCGATGAAACGGGCAATATAGTTTATTCTACCCAGAAAACCTCTGACCTCCTTTTCTATTTTTGGTGGTGGCATTTCCAAGATTGCCTTTGTTTTGTCGGGGTCCACCTCAATTCCTCTCTTGCTGACAATGAACCCTAGGAGTTTTCCTGATCGTACTCCGAAAGTGCATTTTGCCGGGTTTAGCTTAAGTTGATACTTCCGAAGTCGATCAAAGAGTTTTCAGAGATATTGAATGTGGTCCGTCTCATTTCTGGACTTGGCAATCATGTCGTCCACATATACTTCTATTTCCTTGTGGATCATGTCATGGAATAGCGTGACCATAGCCCTTTGATAGGTTGCCCCTGCATTTTTTAGCCCAAATGGCATCACTCGGTAGCAGAAGGTGCCCCATGGTGTGATGAAGGAGGTTTTTTCTCTATCCTCGACGGCCAACTTAATTTGGTTGTACCCTGCATACCCGTCCATGAAGGAGTAAAGCGTGTTGGTAGCGGTATGGTCTACCAGTGTGTCTATGTGCGGTAGGGGAAAGTCATCCTTTGGACTTGCTCGATTGAGGTCCCTATAATCCACACAGACCCTGACCTTCCCGGTCTTTTTGATAACGGGCACTATGTTGGCCAACCATTCTGGGTATTTGGAAACTACCAGGAAATTGGCATCCAACTGCCTTTGCACCTCCTCCTTTATCATTAAGGACCAGTCGGGTTTAATTCTTCTAAGTTTTTGCTTTACAGGTCGGAACCCCTCTTTCAATGGCAATCTGTGTTCCACTATGCTCGTGTCGAGCCCAGGCATGTCATGGTATGACCAAGCAAATACATCCATATATTCCTTCAGAAGTTGTATTAATCCCTTTTTCATGCTACTTTCCATTTGGGTGCCGATGTTTACCTTTTTCTCCTCATCCTCTTTTCCCAATTTGACAGTTTCTATTTCCTCCTAATGCGGTTGTATGATGCGTGTTTCCTTTTCCAGCATTCTTTGCATGTCCGGAGAAATGGTCTCCTGCTTACTGTCGGATTCAATCCATTCGCCTTCCGTTTCCGGGGTCCACGGAGATTCATCAATCACAGACATGATGTGTTTTAGGTTCTGTTTTAGTCATAGATTTTATTATTCAATTTATCTTTGAAAGAATAATAAATGAAAGAGGGAAAAGAATGAATATGACACAATGCCTCGTATATTAATGAAAATGAGAATGTATTTACAAGCCCTTTTAATCAAAATTCCTGCGGCCACGGGCGGGGACCGCAGGAGATATAGAGAAAAGCTTTAAAAAAAACAAAACCCTAGGGCTGATCCTCCCAGTCCTCCCTCTCTGCTACTCTGGCTTCGACAGAGGTTTGACATCCGTGCTGGAAGCAGAGGCATCAAAGGTTATCCAACCAGCGTCAATTAATTCTTGGACCTTATACTTCAAGGTCAAGCAGTTGTTGGTTGAATGCCCTGGTGCATCCGAGTGGTAGCTACATTTTTCATTGGGCTTGTACCACTCGGGATAGGGAGGCTCCAGCTGCTTCTTGGGAGGAACGCGTGCCAGGAGGCTGGCCTCTAATAGCTGGGGCAGCAGCTTCGCATAGGAGGTGGGGATAGGAGTGAACTTCCTCTCCTTTCTTCGTGGCTGCCGCTCTGCCTGAGGGGTGGAGGAAGGGGTTGCGAAATTAATGGCGTGCATAGCCTCTTCCTTCTTTTTGAAGGGCTTCTTGAATGATGTGCTAGAAGGAGAGGGTCGTGCTATTTTTCCGCTCCTCAGCCCTTGCTCCACTCTTTCTCCTACAATGACTATGTCCGAGAAGAGATTGGAGGTACTGGCTATTGCCTTATCGTAGTATGCTCCGGTCAGTGAGTCTATGAACATAGCCACTGTTTCTTTGTCCGTCAGAGGAGGCTCTATCTGGGCTGCCATTTCCCTCCACCTTTGGGCATACGCTTTAAAGGGCTCGTCGTTCCTCTTGCTCAGAGTTCTAAGATTTGACCTGTCGGGTGTAAGATCGATGTTGTATCGGTAACGACGGAGAAAAGCGCCTGCCAGCTGTTTCTAGTTCTGGACCTGCCCTCTCTCTAACTGCATGTACCAGTTAAGCGCGGTGTCCGCCAAACTCTCCTGGAAGCAGTGGATCAGGAGCTTCTCATTTTCAACGTGGGCGGCCATCTTACGACAATACATCGTAAGATGGTTCTTAGGGCAGGTCATCCCAGTGTACTTGGGGAAGTCCGGGATTTTAAATTTGGGAGGGAAGCGGATGTTCTTCACGAGGCACATGTCGGCCACCTCCTTGACGTCGAAGTTATGCCCTTCGACCGCCTTCAGCCTTTCCTCCAGGGCGGAGAGTTGTTGTTTAGATACCTCTGGGGTAAGGATGCGTGCAGTCTTAGCATCCTTATCGTCATATAAGTATTCTTCCTCCTCTTCATCATGAGGAGGGACATGTTCAGCTTGGTCTTCGCCCTTGCTCTGCCCCTGGCGTACGACCTCCATTAGCTGGGCCATCTGCTCGCGGAGGGTATTGACCTCCGTGGTGAGCTTTCTGTTCTGCTCCTCTAGGTTTTCCATCACCTTTGCTTTTTGTGCACGAGTGCGAGTAGGGAGAGGACCAGCCACTTTCTAGAATGCCCAAAACGGTTTATTAATGCATGTCGAGTGTTTAAACTAACATGGATATGCATGAGAGATTCCGCTTAAATGATGCTGAATGTGCTCTCATTTTTATTTTCTCTGTTGGTTTTTCTTTTACTCATGGTATGATGTAGTATGAATGAGTTGACTTTGTCAGAAGTTGTTTCATTTATTTTTTTTGGTGTTTTTGTATTTTAATTTTTATTTGATGTTTATTTTGTAGCCTTTTATCTCTTCTGTCGGAACTGCGTGGCTACTTAGCTTACAAAGAACCTGAAACCAGGCTAGCTAAAAGGCAGACTGTCCGAGATAAAATGTGGCTTTATGTGAAAGAATATTTAGCGTCCCTTATCTCTTCTGTCGGAACTGTGTGGCTACTTAGCTTACAAAGAACCTGAAACCAGGCTAGCTAAAAGGCAGACTGTCCGAGATAAGAATGTTTATTTGCGAAAAATATTTTTTGGTTTTTGTTTTGTTGTTTGTTTATGCTATGCAACATACAAATGCAACAATCATATGCACACACAATTTGATCATCCTCGAACCGGCGAGATTTCGTTTTTATCACGATGTAGGGTTTTCCTGCAGAAAAGTGCATTGGCAAGGGTTGGTTCTAACTGTTCTCACCAGGCTAAGGCCCCCAAGGTGCCCCCATTATAGGGTCCCCACTCTCTAGCCGTCCGACCATGCTTAGCACTAAGGCCATAGTCAGTCTTGTTGCCAAAAGAGGAAGGTTATCACCTTGAGTGGTGGTTTCCGATCACACTGGTGGGCTCAAGGCCCTCACTACAACGAACCGTACCTGCCACCCACTCCCTATGGTTTTCTCACTTGCCCCCGGGTATAGAGGGAACTGTAGTGTGCAAGGGATTGTGTACAGTTTGTATATCAATCAAATTGCGTAAGTATAAACAAACAACAGTTTATTAAAGCCAAACATTAAAACATGTTATAATACAAGTTAAGGGCAAAAATGTTATTTTCTTGGTCTATTTATTATTTTAAGCCGGCCCATCACTAAATGGGATCAACTCTCGAGGCTTCCCCAGTGGAGTCGCCATCTGTCGCCGCCATCTTGAAAAAGACAAAGGCGGTCGGAGCGACGCGATGGTTTTTTCGACCCTTTTGTTTTTCGCGTTTTTTATGGGTGGTTACAACGCCTTTAGGTTGTCCGATAACCGGGCTAACCTAGGGGCGAGGTTTTCGAAAGGTGTCCTTGGGTTGTCCGATAACCGGGCTAACCCAAGGACTTATTCTTTTTGTAAGGTTCTGTGGAGTCGCCACCGACGTTTTTACCAGAAACATCGGAAAAGGTTTTAAAAAGGCGTTGGTTTTCGAAAACCAACTTTGATCATTAGAACCAGAGTTGGGTAAGGGAGTTAGTTACGTTGTAAAGGAAGTATTAGTTCCTTTACTACGCCCCTTTCGGGTTCCCTATGATAGGCCAGCTTTTATTATTAATAAATAAACCGGAAAATATGCTTTTACCCTTTTTATTGTGCGGAATTTAAAGTTATGACTACATGGCCCTAATCTATTGCATAATTTAAATTAAAGCAGTAAAAGTAGAGAGGGAGAAATTAAACCTCCGAAGCAAGCTTTGTTTTATATTTCACTGCTACAGATATGCCTTTCAACGTCGGTTATATAAGGCTTTCAACGTCGGTTATACAACCGACGTTGTATCAGGCGACGTTGAAAGTATACACTTTCAACGTCGGGTATAGATAAATGGGTGCTTTTTGGCAGCCCTTCACTCTACAAGACACTCAGAAACTCCGGAAATGCGTCGGAGGGATCCTAGAGAGAAGTTTTTAGAGAGAAGGCAGAGCTAATGCTTGAGGTGTGTGGAAATGAGGGGGGGAGGACCCCTATTTATAGGTTTTTGCGCTGTCAGGTGGCGAGACCGCCGGTCTCGTCTGACAGGGTCGAGACTGCCGTCTCGTCCAACGAGACCGCCGTCTCGCCCTGTCAAACGTGGCGAGACCGCCGTCTCGTCCTTCGCAGGTGGCGAGACGGTGGTCTGGGAAGTCCAGACGGCGGTCTCGTCCCAACAAGGCGAGAAAACTTATTTTTTGGTACAGAAACTCCCTCCTATCCTAGTATGGGGCCTAATAGTCTCTCCTAATGGCTTGTTAGGCTTCATCCATCTTCAAATAGGAGGTCTTCTGGTCTTTATTTGGAGGCCGGGCAAGATTTGGGGTCTACAGAGGGAAATGGATGTTCTTTACTAGGCACATGTCCGCCACCTCCTTGATGTCGAAGTTGTGCCCTTCTACTGCCTTAAGCCTCTCTTCCAGGGCGGAGAGTTGTTGTTTAGATACCTCTAGGGTAAGGATGCGTGCAGTTTTGGCATCCTTCTCGTCATAGAAGTATTCTTCTTCATCCTCCTCACGGTGAGGGATGTGTTCAGCCTGGCCTTCGCCCTTACTCTGTCCCTGGCGTACGACCTCCATCAGTTGGGCCATCTACTCGCGGAGGGTATTGACCTCCGCAGTGAGCTTTCGGTTCTGCTCCTCCAAGTTTTCCATTGCTTTTGCTTTTTGTACATGAGTGCGAGTGGGGAGAGGACCAACCACTTTCTAGAATGCCCGGAAGAACTTTATTAATGCATGTTGAGTGCTTAAAAAAATGGGTATGTTTATGCATGAGAGATTTTGTTTGAATGATGCTTCATGCGCTCTCACTTTTTATTTTCTCTCTTGGTTTTTCTTTACTCATGGTATGATGTAATATGAATGTTTTGACTTTTTCAGACGTTTATTTATTTATTTTCGGGTATTTTTGTATTTGATTTTTATTTGATATTTATTTGCTTATTTTATAGCCTTTTATCTCTTCTGTCGGAACTGCGTGGCTACTTAGCTTGCAAAGAACCTGAAACCAGGCTAGCTAAAAGGCAGACTGTCCAAGATAAGGGGATTTATTTGGAAAGATATATTTTTTTTGTGTTTTTTGTTTTGTTGTTTGTTTATGCTATGCAACAGACAAATGCAACAAACATATGCGCACACAATTCGGTCATTCGCGAACAGGTGAGAATTCATTTTTATCACGAGGTAGGGTTTTCCTGCAGAAAAGTGCATTGGCGAGGGTTGGTTATAACTGTTCTCACCAGGCTAAGGCCCCCAAAGTGCCCCCATTATAGGGTCCCCACTCTCCGGCCGTCCGACCATGCTTAGCACTAAGGCCATAGTCAGTCTTGTTGCCAAAAGAGGAAGGTTATCACCTTGAGTGGTGGTTTCCGATCACACTGGTGGGCTCAAGGCCCTCACTACAACGAACCGTACCTGCCACCCACTCCCTATGGATTTCTCACTTGCCCCCAGGTATAGAGGGAACTGTAGTGTGCAAGGGTTTGTGTACAATTTGTATTTCACACAATTGCGTAAGTATAAACAAGCAACAGTTATTAAAGCCAAACCGTAAAACATGTTATAATACAAGTTAAGGGAAAAAGCGTTATTTTCTTGGTTTATTTATTTTTAAGCCGGCCCATCACTAAATGGGATCAACTCTCGAGGCTTCCCAAGTGGAGTCGCCATCTGTCACCGCCGTCAAAAAGAGAGGCGGTCGGAGCGACGCGATGGTTTTGACCCTCTTTTTTTCGCGTTTTTTATGGGTGGTTACAACGCCTTTAGGTTGTCCGATAACCGGGCTAACCTAGAGGCGAGGTTTTCGAAAGGTCATCTTTGGGTTGTCCGATAACCGGGCTAACCCAAGGACTAATTTTTGATGGGTTCTATGGAGTCGCCACCAATGTTTTTACCGAAAACATCGGAAAAGGAGTTTAAAAGGCGTTGGTTTTCGAAAAACCAACTTTGGTCATTAGAACCAGAGTTGGGTAAGGGAGTTAGTTACGTGTAAAGGAAGTGTTAGTTCCTTTACGACGCCCCTTTCGGGTTCCCTATGACAGGCCAACTATTTTGTTAATAAATAAACTGGAAAAACACGCTTTTGCCCTTTTATTTGCGGAATTAAAATATTATGACTACATGGCATTATCTATTGCGTAATTTAAATAAAGCGGTAAAAGTGGAGAGGGAGAATGTAAACATCCGAAGCACGCTTCTCCTATTAATTCTCTTTAAAAAAGAGGGTGCTTTTGAGGCAACCCTTCACTCTACAGCACCGGAAACCTCTCGAAACGCTCAGAAATCACTCTAAAGACACTCAGAAGCTCCGGAAATGCGTCTGAGGGATTCTAGAGAGAGAAATCCTAGAGAGAAGGAGGAGAGAATGTTGTGTGGTGTCTGGAAATGAGGGGAGGGAGCCCCTATTTATAGGTTTTCGCGCCTGATAGTGGCGAGACCGCCGTTCTCGTCTGACAGGGTCGAGACTGCCGTTCTCGTCTGACAGGGTCGAGACCGCCGTCTCGCCAAACGAGATCGTCGTCTCGTCCTTTGCAGGTGGCGAGACCGCCGTCTCGCCATTCGCAGGTGGCGAGACCACCGTCTCGCCATTCGCAGGTGGCGAGTTCGCCGTCTCGTTTGGCGAGATGGCGGTCTCGCCATTTGCATGAGGCGAGACGGCGGTCTCGATTTCAAGACGGCGGTCTCGTCCCCAAAAAGGCGAGAAACCTTATTTTTGTGCCGAAAATCCTTCCTATCCTATTATGGGGCCTAATAGCCTCTCCTAGTGGCTTGTTAGGCTTCGTCCATCTTCGAATAGGAGGTCTTCTACTCTTTATTTGGAGGTCGGGCAAGATTTGGGGTCTAGACCGGGGATTCTTTGATTTTTGGCTTTTTCCAATAGCCATCCAACTTGTTGATTACTGGGGATTTTTTGTTAAATGCCTCTGAAGTAGGCAGGAATACATTGGGGATTTGTTGATCTTGGTGATGCCTTCTTGAGTAGGCAAATGTTTCATCTGAAGTTTAGTCTTTCGCAACTTGTATGGTCTAGCCTCTGAGTAGGTTGGTCTTCCTCTTGGGGAATCGATAATGCCTTTGAGTAGGCACATGCTTTGTTTGGAGGTGAAAACTTCTAGTTGAAGGTTGCCTTATCTCTTTGATGGTAATTTTTCTTTGAGTTGCTTATTTGATGACAACTTGTTCCTATTTTCTTGGGGGAGCAATATTTTGGAAACTTGGATGCTTCATGTTTTCAATCGCAAACATGGAGTCTAGCCTCCTTGTATGCATAAGTGTGTGTTTTTTTTCTTACAGAGGTTTTTTGTTCTTTTTTCTCTTTGATTTTGACAGAGCTGTATTGTGCGACTATTTGTGTGGATGTTTAATGCAATCTATCTTTCTATGAGATGTGTTTAGAAAGTGACTACTCTTCCTGTTGGTTGCCGGAAGTTGGCGGGCTCCCTTGCGAATTTTGCTTTGGTCTTATCTCTTTAAACCACTTTGATTTCTTGATTCAGCGGGCCTTTTCCTTTTTTCCTTGTGTTGGATCTTTATGCATGCTTATGTTTTATTAATACAGAGGCATTTTCATAATTTGGTCAAGAAAAGAAGTAAAAGATAATTTTATTGATATAAACGAATGGTTCATTTTTACAGAGGAGTTTTCAAAGGAATTTAGAAGCATGGCTGGGCAAGGTTGGCTGCACTGTATAAGCTATAACAATCATGTCCCTGACATCTGTCTCCATGGTTCTCCTAGTTGCTTCAGTTGAGATGCTCGAGCCCGGAGTGAAGACTATGCAAAGCCTGCTTGCTTCTAGAAGGACACTACCCTAATCGCCTTGTGGTTTTCGGATAAGGTAATCATTGCTCTTTTTTGTTGTTGTTTTTTTAAACCTCTAAATTTTTCCTAGGATGTGTCCTAGCGAGGAATACGGACCCTATATTTTACCCAAGACGCTCTTTGTGAGTTTTTGTCTTGACGGATCATGAGTAATGCCTTCAAGCGTAATACTTTTTCACTGCATCCGAGTTGACTGGGTGCCGAAGCTCCTCTCTGTCCTTGTTGGTGAGGATAAGGGCTCCTCCTGAGAAAGCCCGTTTGACCACAAAGGGTCCTTCATAGTTGGCCGCCCATTCTCTGATTTTATCCTTCTAGGCTAGAAGAAATTTCTTTATTACTAAATCCCCCTCGTGATAAGTGTGGGGATTGACCTTTTTATCGTAAGCCCTTTTGATTTTCTTTTGGTAGGCTTGTCCATGGTAGATGGCGTTCAACCTTTTTTCTTCGATTAGGTTCAGCTGATCGTACCGATTTCGGACCCATGCTGCTTCTGTCAACGTTGCTTCCATAATGACTCTCAAGGAGGGTGTTTTGACTTCCACTGGAAATACGACCTCCATGCCGTATACAAGGGAAAACGGAGTGGCTCCTGTGGAGGTCCGTACGGAAGTCTGATATCCATGAAGGGCAAAAGGCAGCATTTCATGCCAATCTTTGTATGTGATCACCATTTGTTGGATGATTTTCTTGATGTTTTTGTTGGTTGTTTCTACTACACCGTTCATTTTGGGTCGGTATGGAGAGGAGTTATGATGTTGAATTTTGAAATCTTGGCATAACTCCTCCATCATCTTGTTGTTCAGATTGGTCCCATTATCGTTGATGAGATGATGAGGGATGCCATACCGATATAGAATATTTTTCTTGACGAAGGCGGTTACTACTTTTCTGGTCACGTGTGTGTAGGATGTCGCCTCTACCCATTTAGTAAAATAGTCAATGACCACCAAGATAAAACGGTGACCATTAGATGCTTTGGGCTCGATGGGTCCAATGACGTCCAAGCCCCACATGGAAAATGGCCATGGTGTATCTAAGATGTTGAGAGGTACGGGTGGGACGTGAACATTATCGGCGTAGACTTGACACTTGTGACATCTTTTAGCATATTGGTGACAGTCGCCTTCCATTGTGGACCAGAAATATCCTGCCCTTAAGATCTTCCTTACCATGGCATTGTTAGAATCGCGCAGCGGAATGTTCGCGTGGTCGGACAAAAACCAAGAGGGGGGGTGAATTGGTTTCTTAATAAAAATTAGGTTTTCAAAATTTTCCCCAAATTTTACCGATTAAAAACTGCGTAAATGTAAATAGAGAAGAGTAGAGAAGATTACACAATAGGTTTATACTGGTTCGGATCAAAAGACCCTACGTCCAGTTGCTAATCACTCAAAAGAGGATTAACGCTGTCACTAAGAACAAATTGTTACAAACAGATTACAAATGAACAGATAAAGATAAGAATACACCTCTCTTGAAATCCACAAGAGATGATGAACATCTTTCCCTGGAGACGGCACATCACATAATCCACTAAGAACTCCACTTAGTGATTCTTATCGCTTCTAGCCCACACCA
>OY731403.1:91640093-91752441 GCA_963425845.1 Sphenostylis stenocarpa | reverse complement strand
AATTCATTTAAGTCCAGATTACAAGAAATTACGCGATTACCCTTATTTTATTTATTTAATAAATATGGCTATCTACATGATTTATCTACATTGCATACGAAGTAAATAAAGCAAGTAAAGAAGAAGAGAATTGAGAAAAACCTCCGTAGCAAGCTTTATATTATAAGTCTTTTACAAAGAGGACGCGTTTCGCAGTCCTTCGCTCTACAGAGAACTCTCCTCTCGATTACGAGACTCGACTCGACTAAAATTTCTAGAAGAATCGAATGCCGGAATACAAATTCCTTAACTAATTGTTACCTATTAAAGGCAATCAGAAAGATCATTCGAGAGAGGGAGAGAAGAAGACAAGTCCAGGAATTCTCTGGTGTCTGAGGTGTGTCAAATGAGACAAATGAGGCTTCTATTTATAGCATTTTTCACTGCCTGGAACTTTGGGACGGCCGTCTGGGTTGGGACGGCCGTCCCAAACGCGTTTTTCACGTTGTGCCAATATGGGACGGCCAGTCTGGGTTGGGACGGCCGTCCTAAATGCAATTTAACGAAGGCTGAGACCCCCTGGGGTTTGGGACGGCCGTCCCACATTCGGGACGCGCGTCCCAACCCTGGGATGGTGGTCTCGGCCTGTTTTGTCCAGTCTTCGCGTTCTGGGACCCCGGGAAGCTTTCCTTTCCTTTTTCGGACATAGATTGATGCCGATGTGTGTCCGTTGAAGCTTTATCTTCATATAGGAAGTCTTCTTGGCCTTCATTAAGATGTCGGGCGAGCTTTGTCTTTGTGTAGGAAGTCTCTTTTGGCTTTTATTGTGTGAATGAGTGAACTCCGTCTTTTGTTGTGGGAGGTCCTTCTCGTTTTGGGAAGCCGGGTGAACTCCATCTTCGGGCGAAGTTCCTCTAGCTTTTATTTTGAGAGGCCGGGCAAAATTAGGGGTCTACATGTATTATGTACATAATGTGGCTGGACTGAGATTTTTGTGTATTGTGTAAATATATAGTGATTAGGTGAAAAGACCTGGTTGAGATTTTTGTATATTGTGTATATATTGTGTAAATCTGGCTGGACTGAGATTTCTGGACTGAGATTTATAGCAGGTCGTGTATGGTAGCAAAAAAACAGAACAAAATTTTTTTTAAAAAAAAGGGATATTCTACTTCGGTTATTGCATTAACCGACGTTGTAATGTCAGTCGCTTGAGCGAAGCGTCGGTCGCTTGAGCGAAACAGCACCCGAGAGTCCCCTTTGTTTGAAGGCTTCGTCGCTCAAGCGAGTACACCGGTCGCTTGAGCGAGAAAGGACTTTCAACGTCGGTTAGTTCAATGTCCGACGTAGAAATGAGTAAATTCTACGTCGGTTATTGAACTAACCGACGTTGAAAGTCCTTTCTCTCTCAAGCGACCGTTGTACTCGCTTGAGCGAAACAGCACCCGAGAGTCCCCTTTGTTTGAAGGCTTCGTCGCTCAAGCGAGTACACCGGTCGCTTGAGTGTGAAAGGACTTTCAACGTCGGTTAGTTCAATAACCGACGTAGAATTTACTCATTTCTACGTTGGACATTTGCTTAACCGACGTAGATGTCTAACACTTTCAACATCGGGTATTCTGAACCGACGTAGAATCCTTTGACATTCAATGACGCCTGATTCAACGACGTCATTGGAACCGACGTTGAAAGCCTTCTACACCCGACGTTGAATGCTCATTCTGCAGTAGTGCCTATCTTGGTACGGGAGCCTAATAGTCTCTCCTAATGACTTGTTAAGCTTCGGTCGTCTTCAAATAGGACGCTTTCTGACTTTATTCTGAGGCCGGGCAAGATTTGGGGTCTACAATGATGAAACCGGGAAAAAGGAACGGGTCATCTACTATCTCAGTAAGAAATTCTCAGATTATGAAACCCGTTATACACCATTCGAAAAAACCTGTTGCGCATTGGTGTGGGTCACTCAACGTCTCAGACAGTACATGGCTCGACATACAACATGGTTGGTCTCCAAAATGGATCCAATCAAGTACCTCTTTGAAAAGCCCATCTTAACTGGAAGAATAGCTAGGTGGCAGGTTCTCCTCTCAGAATTTGACATCATTCACGTCACCCAAAAAGCTATTAAAGGCAGCCCCCTGGCAGATTATTTAGCCCACGGATCAACGAATGAATATCAATCTCTACAAGACGATTTTCCTGATGAGCATATCATGCATATCAAACACGAAGAGACCAAAGAAGAGGCATGGACCATGTTCTTCGACGGGGCCTCAAACATGCTTGGACACGGGATAGGAGATATTTTGATATCCCCCGAAAAGAAACACATTCCTGTAACGGTCAGGCTTAATTTCTATTGCACCAACAACATGGCCGAATACGAAGCATGTGCGCTAGGGATCCAAGCGGCTTTAGATCATGGGGTCACTAAGCTCAAAATATTCGGTGATTCATCCCTCGTCATCTATCAACTTAAAGGTGAATGGGAAACCCGAAACTCAAAGTTAATCCCATACCTAGAGCACATCCGCGAGCTAGTCTCAAGAATGAAAAGCGTCACCTTCCACTACGTCCCTAGGGAGGACAATCAAATTGCAGACGCCCTTGCCACCCTATCATCCATGTTTGCCCTGGATCAAGGACATGAGATGCCAATCATCCAAGTTAAGTTGCATGACAAGCAAGCTTTCTGCATGGCAGTAGACAGCGAGCGCGATCAAAACCCCTGGTACTATGACATCAAGCGGTATCTCATGAAGGGTGAATATCCCGAGGGAATCAGCGACAATGACAAGCGAACTATTCGCAAGAGGGCCGCAGGGTTCACATTGATTGAAGGAACCTTCTACAAAAAGAGCCCCGAGTCCACTCTCTTAAGGTGTGTGGACCAAGAAGAAGCCCGAACCTTGATAAGAGAAATCCACAAAGGAGTTTTTGGGACCCACGCACCCGGGCATGTCATGGCAAAGAAAATCCTTAGGGCAGGGTATTTTTGGTCCACAATGGAAGCCGATTGTCACCAGTATGCCAAGAAATGTCATAAGTGCCAAGTATACGCCGATAACATTCATGTGCCGCCAGCACCTCTCAGTAACCTGGCTACACCATGGCCATTTTCTATGTGGGGCATGGATGTCATCGGACCCATTGAACCCAAGGCATCTAACGACCATCGTTTCATCTTGGTAGCAATCGACTATTTCACCAAGTGGGTTGAGGCGGCATCATACGCGCATGTGACCCAGAAGGTGGTGACCACCTTCATCAAGAAAAATATTATATGTCGGTACGACATCCCTCATAGGCTCATTACTGATAATGGGACCAACCTCAACAATAAAATGATGGAGGAATTATGCCAAGACTTCAAAATCCAACACCACAATTCCTCTCCGTACCGACCAAAGATGAACGGTGCAGTAGAGGCAGCCAATAAAAATATCAAGAAAATCATCCAGAAAATGGTTGTGACCTACAAAGATTGGCATGAAATGCTTCCCTTTGCCTTACATGGCTACCGAACGTCGGTACGAACCTCCACAGGGGCTACCCCTTTTTCCCTCGTATACGGTATGGACGTCGTACTACCAGTAGAGGTCGAAATACCCTCCCTACGAGTTGTCATGGAAGCAAAATTGACAGAAGCTGAATGGGTCCAAAACCGGTATGATCAGTTGAATCTAATCGAAGAAAAATGGTTGGACGCCATATGTCGGGGGCAAGCTTATCAAAGGAAAATCAAGAAAGCCTACGACAAGAAGGTCAATCCTCACACTTTCCAAGAAGGGGATCTGGTGATAAAGAAACTGCTTCCAGCCCAGAAAGACAAAATGGGGAAATGGACAACAAACTACGAAGGACCCTTTGTAGTCAAGCGAGCCTTCTCAGGAGGAGCCCTCATCCTCACCAATATGGATGGAGAAGAACTCCGATATCCTGTCAACTCAGATGCGGTGAAAAAATATTACGCCTAAAAGACATTGCTCATGACCCATCAGGATGAAAACTCGCAAAGAGCGTCCTGGGCAAAAGATAGGGTCTACATTCCTCGCTAGGACACGCCCTAAGGCAAAAATCAGAGGTTCACAAAAAAAAAAAAAAAAACACAAAAGAGAGCAATGATTACCTTAGCCGAAAACCGCAAAGGCGACTAAGGTAAAACCTTCACAAAAGCAATCAGACTTCGCATAGTCTTCACTCTGGGTTTGAGCATCTCAATTGAAGTAATCGGGAAAAACGGGGAAACAAAGATCACAGACATGATTGTGGCACCCTCATACAATTTAGCCAACCCTGGCCAGCCTTGCTTACAAATTCTTTTGTAAACCCCCATGTAAAAATAAACCATCTGTTTATATCAATAAAATTGTCTTTTCTTCTCTTTACCTACTTGTGTGAATGCCTCTGTATTAACGAAATATGAGCATGCATAAAACAAGCAATTCGAGAAAGCATAAAAACAAAGACGAACATCACCAACCAGGGTCGTCCCAAGTAAAAAGTATAGGGTAGCCTGCTAGATCGAAAACCCGCAAAGGGCGGTCTAGGCAAAAGATAAGGCTTTCATAAAAAGAAAAAAGAGCCCACCAAAAAATTTTTTAAAACCCGCTAGATCGAAAACCCGCAAAGGGCGGTCTAGGCAAAAGATAGGGTTAAAACAAAAGTACAAAAAGAATAGTCACGAGAGAACAAAAAGAAGGAAGTACAGGTCACTTTCTAGATGTCCTCAACTAAAACAAAATTGCATGAAAAGCATCCATGTAGACCCCAAATCTTGCCCCGCCTCCAAATAAAGAGTAGAAGACCTCCTATTCGAAGATGGATGAAGCCTAACAAGCCACTAGGAGAGACTATTAGGCCCCATGCTAGGATAGGAAGGATTTTCTGCACAAAAAATAAGTTTTCTCGCCTTTTTGCGACGAGACCGCTGTCTCGCCTCACGCAAATGGCGAGACCGCCATCTCGTTTGGCAAGACGGTGGTCTCGTCACCTGCGAAGGATGAGACGGTGGTCTCGTTTGGCGAGACGGCGGTCTCGCCACTTTGGCATGACGAGACGGCGGTCTCGCCACTTTGGCATGGCGAGACGGCGGTCTCGACCCTGTCAGACGAGAACGGCGGTCTCGCCACTACCAGGCGCGAAAACCTATAAATAGGGGCTCTCCCCCCCTCATTTCCACAGACCACAAGCTTCTAGCTCTCCCTTCTCTCTAAAACTTCTCTCTAGAATCCCTCCGACGCATTTCCGGAGTTTCTGAGTGCCTTTGAGAGCGTTTTTCGGCGTCTAGAAAAGTTTCCAGCGCTGTGTAGAGTGAAGGGTTGCCAAAAAGCACCCTCTTTTAAAGAGAAATAAAAAAGAAAGCTTGCTTCGGAGGTTTAAACTCTTCCTCTCCCCTTTTATCGCTTTAAATTTACATTATGCAATAGATTAGGGCCATGTAGTCATACTTTTAAATTCCGCACAATAAAAAGGGCAAAAGCGTAATTTTCCACGGTTTAAATATTTTTAAATAGTCGGCCTGTCATAGGGAACCCGAAAGGGGCATCGTAAAGGGACTAATACTCCCTTTACATGTAACTAACTCCCTTACCCAACTCTGGTTCTAATGACCAAAGTTGGTTTTTGAAAACCAACGCCTTTAAAAACCCCTTTTCTGATGTTTCTGGTAAAAACATCGGTGGCGACTCCACAGAACCCCTCAAAAATAGTCTTTGGGTTAGCCCGGTTATCGGACAACCCAAAGAAGCCCTTTCGAAAACCTCGCCCCTAGGTTAGCCCGGTTATCAGACAACCTAAAGGAGTTGTAACCACCCATAAAAAACGCGAAAAATCGAAAAGGGTCAAAACCATCGCGTCGCTTCGACCGCCATCTTTTTGATGGCGGCGACAGATGGCGACTCCACTGGGGAAGCCTCGAGAGTTGATCCCATTTAGTGATGGGCCAGCTTAAAAATAAATAAACCAAGAAAATAACGCTTTTTGCCCTTAACTTGTATTATAACATGATTTACAGTTTGACTTTAATAATTGTTGCTTGTTTATACTTACGCAATTGTGTGAAATACAAACTGTACACAAACCTTTGCACACAACAGTTCCCTCTATACCCGGGGGCAAGTGAGAAAACCATAGGGAGTGGGTGGCAGGTACGGTTTGCTGTAGTGAGGGCCTTGAGCCTACCAGTGTGATCGGAAACCACCACTCAAGGTGATAACCTTCCTCTTTTGGCAACAAAACTGACTACGGCCTTTGTGCTAAGCATAGTCGGACGGCTGGAGAGTGGGGACCCTATAATGGGGGCACCTTGGGGGCCTTTAGCCTGGTGAGAACAGTTAGAACCAACCCTTGCCAATGCACTTTTCTGCAGGAAAATCCTACCTCGTGATAAAAACGAATTCTCGCCTGTTCGTGGATGATCGAATTGTGTGTGCATATGTTTGTTGCATAGCATAAACAAACAACAAAACAAAAAACCAAAAATATTTTCACAAATAAACACCCTTATCTCGGACAGTCTGCCTTTTAGCTGGCCTGGTTTCAGGTTCTTTGTAAGCTAAGTAGTCACGCAGTTCCGACAGAAGAGATAAGGGACGCTAAAATATCCTTTCGCATAAAGCCACATTTTATCTCGGACAGTCTGCCTTTTAGCTAGCCTGGTTTCAGGTTCTTTGTAAGCTAAGTAGCCACGCAGTTCCGACAGAAGAGATAAAAGGCTATAAAATAAACAAATAAACATCAAATAAAAAAAATCAAAAGTCCATTTCCAAAAACCATGAATAAGACCTGGTCCAAAAATATTACACTCATAAGACATTCATATAGACAGTTTATGCTTCAATAAAAAATAAACGCAATTACCATACATCATGTAGAAAAACATGATAAATAGGAAAATAAAAAAACTTACATTCATTCAAATAAGCATCATTTTCATCAAGCATGCATTTTGATTTTAGAAATGGAGGGGACTAGTAGGCAGCCAAAGAAGGTGGATATTCCTCGTTTCCATACTGAGATATTGGAACGGCTAAGCGCGGCAATGCCATCGGAGGTCCGCGCTGACTTTGAAAAATCCTATGGAAGGATTTTGGACCTTCTAAAGATCTGTGTCGATCAGGTGTTCCTAAGGGCGCTAATCCACTTATGGAATTCAAATCTGCGGTGTTTTGAATTTCCGCAGTTCGACTTGGTGCCCACATTAGAGGAGTATGAAACCATGTTGAAATGGCCCAAATCAGCTGGGGTCCATGTCCGCCACGAGGCATACACTCCTGCAGCACCAGTCGTTGCCCTTATTCAACTACCATTCTGGCAGAGTACCCTGATAAAGAAGGGGAACGCTCAGGGTTGGAAAGTATCGATGCTGGAAGACCACCTGTCCTACCTGGCTGAAAGGGCAGAGTCGGTCGCCTTCAACAAAACCCTGGCGCTCATATTTTTTGGAATGGTCTTGTTCCCCTTCCACTTCGACACAGTAGATCAGGTCGTCATGGACGCCTTCTTTGCCTGGGACGTTAACTCGAAGAGTCCCCTGCCTGCTATTCTTGCCGACACCCTGCTCTCGGTGGAATTCTGTCACCAGAAGCAGGGAAAAACACTTCGCTGCTGCTCTTCATTGCTATTTGTGTGGAGTGCCACGCACCTATACGCCTCCAGTCACATGGGGATATTCCCCGATCCTTTAAGGAGCTTCTCCAAGATCCCCCTCCAACGACGCCTGACCACAGAATGGAGGGACGAGTGGAAACAAAAGGACGCCAATAGTATATCCTGGGTCTGCCCTTGGTTTCGACCCGGCCCAGTTCTCATCAGATGTGGGGACTATCCGAATGTACCCTTGATAGGACTCAGGGGTTGCATAGCCTACTCACCTAAAGTAGCTATGAGGCAACTCATGAGGACCTAAACTACTATCTTTCGAGGAGAGCTCGGAGGACTGTGCTTCTTTGGAGACCCATGCACAATCGCCAACTCACTAGCCGTGAGAAAAGCATGGGAGAGGCAAGTCTACATGGGGGACATAGAGCTAGGAAAAGCTCGGGTGGCTGTCACCAGTGACTACGAGGCGTGGAGAAAGAGAAGAGGGATAGCTCAACCATCCACCACACCTACTACAAGCGCCAATAATGAAGGGCTGCAGGCTCAAATTAATGCCTTGACCCAGAGGATAGAAATCATGGGAGCCCAGATGAGGGCCCTTGAAGAGAGAGAGCAAGCATCTATCCTCACAATAGACGGTCTGCAAAGGCAAGGCAAGAAAAAAGATCATGAAATAGAGCGCCTCAAGGACCAGTGTGCTGACTCCAATGAACAAGCTATCCGAGCATCCAAAACTGCCAGAAGCAGTTCGGATAGCCAACTCCAAGAAATAACCGCCAAGTCAGCACGCCTTGAGGCCGAATCATCAAAGCAGGCTCAAACGATCAAGGAGTTGTCGGAAGAGCTCCTCAAGACTCGGTTAGATATCTGCCAAGAACGAGAGGCCAACCAGAGACTCAACAGAAGTCTCACTGAGCTACGCCACAAAGAAAGAGACTGGCTAGCTCAGTACGGCCAAGTACTGCAAGAGAAAGACCAAGCCATTGTGAAGCTCGATGAACTACAAGCCTTGGTCGTTCATCAAGAGGCAAAGATCAAAGAGGCTCAAAAGTACAGTGAAGATATGAGCCAGGCGGTCCACAAGCAAAGCGAAGCACTTGCTCGTCACGTCCGGGAAGCCGAGAGAGAACTACAGAGGGATCAAAACCCGCCTGTGCGTTTCTTTAAAGTTTTCCTCTTTTGCCAAAAGTTGCTTCGCAGTATAGAATAGGGGAATGTACACCTTCTGTCGAATAAATAAAATCTTCTTTATTCAAATGACTGTCTACTTGCATGCATAAACATTCATTTGCATATTTAATTTTCCCCTCCTTCACGCTTAATAAATAAGATAATAAAAAGGAAGGATTAACTAACGCGTCTTCTAAATCAGAAGAATGGAGAGAAAGCCAATCCTAATAAAGCTTACCCCAACGGCCGACTCATCACAAGAGGAAAATAAGCCTCGGCCGTTGGTCCTCAAGAGTAAAGAAGAGGGGGCAAGGACACCAGTGCGACTATTTATGCCACGTCCTTTCCCCTACGAATTGAATAAAGTTGTACTGTGGAGATACGGGGAATCTTCACCAATAAAAGAAGAAATAACCAATATAGCCGGCATTGGGGGCATGACTAGAAGTGGAAGAGTCTACTCCCCAAAGGACTCACAGGAAGATGTCCTCAAGAATAAAGGAAAAAATAAGAAAACCGAAGAAGAAAAAGAAAATAAGGAATCCAAGGAGGAGACAGAGGAATTACTCCAGTTCATAAGGCAAAGTGAGTATTCCATTATAGACCAGCTCAATCGCACACCTGCGAAGATAACGCTGTTATCCCTAATAATGAGCTTGGAACTGCATAGAAACGCCCTGCTGAAGGTTTTGAGCGAGGCACATGTACCTCATACAATATCCCAAGAAAAGGTCGAGAGAATCGTTGGTCACATCACGGCAAGCGATCACCTCACCTTCACAGAGGAGGAACTCCCCCTGGAGGGGTTGGAGCACAACAAGCCCTTGCATATCTCGGTTAAATGCAAGGAATACCTCATCGCCAAAGTTCTTGTGGATAACGGGTCATCCTTGAACGTGATGCCTAAATGCACGTTAGACAAGTTGACTATCCAAAGAACCCGTCTGCGCCCAAGCAACACCATCGTTCGAGCCTTCGACGGATCCAAACGAGAACTAGTGGGGGAGGTCAATTTGCCAATTCAAGTCGGACCCACTATCTTCAATGTCGATTTCCATGTAATGGATATTACTCCAACATATAGCTGTCTCCTCGGCAGGCCTTGGATTCATGACGCTAAGGCAGTACCTTCAACGCTCCATCAGAAAGTCAAATTCATAGTGGACGACAAACTGGTCACAGTCCAAGCGGAAGACGATATCCTGATCAGTGGACCGTCCACCCAACCCTATGTGGATGCGACTGAAGAGGCCCTTGAAACATCTTTTCAAGCGCTCGAGATTGCCAACATAGAGCGACTTCCCAAAAACGCAAAGGTAGCCCGCATGATGTTGAAGCATGGTTACCATCCTGGCCAAGGACTGGGGGCAGATTCCCAAGGCATGAGGGAACCCCCGGAATTCAAAGACAATCCTTGCAAGTATGGCCTAGGATATGACCCTACTAGGGGCCGAGCGGAAAGAAGAAAAGGGAAGCCCCCCCTCCGCACACTCAAGCAAATTTTCCGAAGTGGAGGGGTGCAAGCGTCAAGAGCCACCTTAGTTATTAGGAAATCTTCTTCTTCGTTTAAGGGATGTAAACCCCATGATTGTTAGAGATTATCCCCCGGGGCGAGCCCGACCCCCGGGCATCTTAGGACACATATTCCCTTATTAATTAATGAAGAATAATTCTTACTACATGCTTATTTTCTCTCTATTTTTTACTAGACCTCATGAATAACCCTATCTAAGTAAACAAAAAAGAAAGAAAAAGAATAAAAAGCGCGTTCAAATAATCAACATTTACCATTGCTATTGCCATCAAAGCTAGTTGATTAGAAGCACATAAAAATAAGACTTCACCTCATCCATAAAAGAAAAGTCACGCTTCGCCAATACTGTGACCAAAAATAATAAATCCACAAAAACGAAAAGCCCAAAGAAGCCAAAGGCCAAAGAAAAGGGCAAACAACCCGGTAGGAAACCCACTAAGGGGGCTACGCAAAAGATAGGGTCAACCCGGTAGGACACCCGAACAACAATAAAGGGTAGCCTAGGCAAAAGTTAGGGTTACAAATAAGGTCCGCTAGGATTTCTCCAAAAATCACAGAAGAGGGAACCTAGACAAAAGTCAGGGCCAAAACACAGTATCCTAGTTCGAAAACCCAAAGGGCGTTCTAGGGAAATCAGCTAGCCATTAAAAAGAAATGGAAATAAAACCAAAGAGCGCAAATACAAAAAAGAGGAAAAAAACTGTTTGCTTAGACAAAAGCTTAAACACCTAGGCCTAATCCTAGCCAGTCATGCTTACAAAAACTCTATCAATAAAAATTAACCCTCTAAAACACAAGCCATTGAAATCTACCTCTTTGGTTCTTTTCTCTTGACCCTCACACAAATATTCTAATAATTAATTTGGGAATATGGAGGTGTATAGTCAACAAGAGGATTGAAATCCCTAAAGCAAAGAAAAAGGGACACTACATGACAAAGAGTGCGCTGCAAAAAGAAAAAGAAAGAAAAGAAAGAAATTATCATTCGGTCACAAAAAGTTCGGCATGGTACAGCCAAAGGCAAACACAGCAAATCAGAGGGCATTCAACGCAACGAGACACGTTGGTTAAATCCTTCTGAAAACTTAATCAAAATAGGCATTATAGGACATCAAACATGAAAACATTGCATGCATAAAAATGTTTTTGAACCAGGTCCTATTTTCTCTTTTAAAAAAAAAAAAAAAAAAACTTCAGAAATTCGAGACCGCCGTCTGGGATGTCCAGACCGCCGTCTCGGTCCGCTGGCAAGACAAGAACGCCGTCTCGACTAACGAGACCGCCGTCTTGTCTTACCCAAAATCGAGACCGCTGTCTCGATGACCCAGACCGCCGTCTCGGTTTGTAATTGACTCGAGACCGCCGTCTCGCCCTCCCAGACGGCGGTCTCGAATCCGAAAAATTTCCTATATATAGAAGGTGCGCTTGGGGGGTTCCTCACAACTTCCTTTGCCTCCAGAACCTCCATTTCTCAGATTTTGCACTCACAAGAACCCCATAGTCAAAATGTTTAGCAGAAGCGCTTCTAGAAAGAGAAGGAGCACCGCTGGTGCCAGCAGTTCTGCAGTACCACCACCCCAAGATCCTTCTCAACTATCACCGCAGCACCAGGCCCGTCTTGACAACATCCGGACCTATGTGTGGCACCAGATGCTGAGGCTGGACTTCAGCATCCTGGCTGAATTTGGGTGGGAGGACGACGTCCGGGCCCACATTGACAGCATTGGGTGGGGCTTTCTGCTACAGCCACCACCTACACATGTGTACCCACAAGCGGTACTAGAATTCTTGGCCTCGGTCTCCTACTCCGAGGTCCCCTCCACGGTCCCGGGCCTGCAGCCCACTAAGATGGTGACCTACTTCATGGGTGGAAGATACCAGGCCCCCACCCTCGACGAGTTCAACATGGCCATCGGGTTCGTCCGGCCTGAGGACACACTGGCCCAGGAGTACCGTGAGGCCATCTGCTCCCGGCCCACCAGCCTCACTACAGCTGAAATGTGGCATGAGCTCACCGGAGCCACCACGCTGCCCACGCTGATGAGGGGCTCCGCGCTGCCCCCAGCACTCCGCATCTGCCACAAGCTGCTGGCAGGAACCATCCATGGGAGGAAGGAGAGTCAGGGCAAGGTCTCCCTCCTTGACCTCTTCGTACTTTATTGCATGAGCCAGAAGCGGCGCTGCAACCCCGGTTACTTCTTCCTGAAAGCCCTCAAGGAATTCGGGAATAGATCCGCAGGGGCCATCCTCGTGGCTCCCCTCATCACTCCCCTGGCAGAAAGATGGGGGTGCCCTGGCCGGGAAGAGCTGGCCTCCAACTTGCGACCCGAAACCATCAACGGGTCAATCTTGGTCAGCATGGGAATGCTAATACGTCGAGGGACCCAGTTGGCCCTCCATCCCACACTGGATTTCGCACTAGATCTCCAGGGACTAGTGGCGATGCAGGATATCCCCACGCCCCCCGAATTCCAGTAGCAGCAGCAACAACAACAACAACCACCACCGTACACGGACGACTTTGCCAGCATGAACCACAACATGAACGATCTGCGCCGGCACTTCGACCAAATGACGGTGCGGCAAGAAGCCTACCATACCCGGCAAGAGGAGATGTACCAGCATCAGCAGGTGATGCGGCAGGAATGGACAACATTCCAGCAAGAGTACCGCGAAGAAGTCAAAGAACAAGCAGACTTCCGGTATCACGTCTACCAGCAATTTGCCCACGGAACATCTCCAGAGGATAGCCCTTAGGGATGGTACTTGCCTAAATAAAAGTGGTTGTAATAAAATTTCCCCATAAATAAAAATTTTATTTCATGCATCTCTTTGTCACCCTTTGCAAAAGCTAGCGTAAAACGAAAAAGCTTAAAAAGGAAAAAAGCATACGCTCAAAAAGAAAAAGCCAAAATCCTAAATCGCGAGAAAAAAGAGATAAAACCGCGAGGAAAAAAAGGCAAGATTAAGACAAGCCATCACCTCAACCAACAGAATTTCGACTACCAAATCAGACTCGAACAGAAAACAAGACTCATCCGACCAGCCATCAAGAGTCGGATAGTCTCCACCAAAAGTCAAAAAACAAAGAATCCCCAGCAAACAAGCAAGCTGGATGAGCACCAACAAAACCACCGGCGCCGACCGGACAACAATTCTCAAGAAAAGACAAACAAAGACAAAGAAAGAACACATCCCACCGGCGCATGAGCTACCTGAGCAGTAAGCCGCCACTACCACCAGTCCTATGCAGTGGACTGTACCAAACCAGCGCACAAGGAGTGCCTGATCGGCGCATGAGCTACCTGAGCAATAAGCCGCCACTACCACCAGTCCTACGCAACGGACTGTACCAGCCTGATAGGGAGTCTATACCTATCAACCTGCGCACACGTTGCGTCTGATCTGCGCTCGAGCCGGATCAGTAAGTCGCATTACCACCCTGATGGGGGGTTCATACCCATCCAGTCCCACACAACGGACTGTACAACCCTGATGGGGGGTCCATACCCATCCAGTCCCACATAACGGACTGCATTTACCAGCCTGATGGGGGGTTCATACCCATCCAGTCCCACACAACGGACTGCAACTACCAGCCTGATGGGGGGTTTATACCCATCAACCGAAGGATCGGCTACCGTCAGAAGGAGTATCCTGAGGTTTTACCACGTGTCCACAGAAGGAATCAGCTACGTCAAAAGTAGTATCCTGGAAGTGCACGAACACCAAAGTTTTCCCCAGAAGATCAACCGCCGTAAGACGGAACATCCGAAGGGTAACCGGGCAAGAGGGTCAACTCCTTTACCGTCCTGTCAATCTGGCTGGCACAACAGGCCAACAGATGACTAGTCAGGTAAAGGGGGGGTAGCTGTAGACCCCAAATCTTGCCCGACCTCCAAATAAAGAGTAGAAGACCTCCTATTCGAAGATGGATGAAGCCTAACAAGCCACTAGGAGAGACTATTAGGCCCCATGCTAGGATAGGAAGGATTTTCTGCACAAAAAATAAGTTTTCTCGCCTTTTTGAGATGAGACTGCCGTCTCGAAATTGAGACCGCCGTCTCGCCTCACGCAAATGGCGAGACCGCCATCTCGTTTGGCGAGACGGCGGTCTTGTCACCTGCGAAGGATGAGACGGTGGTCTCGTTTGGCGACACGGCGGTCTCGCCACTTTGGCATGGCGAGACGGCGGTCTCGTTTGGCGAGACGACGGTCTCGACCCTGTCAGACGAGAACGGCGGTCTCACCACTGCCAGGCGCGAAAACCTATAAATAGGGGTTCTCCCCCCCTCATTTCCACAGACCACAAGCTTCTAGCTCTCCCTTCTCTCTAAAACTTCTCTCTAGAATCCCTCCGACGCATTTCCGGAGTTTCTGAGTGCCTTTGAGAGCGTTTTTCGACGTCTAGAAAAGTTTCCAGCGCTGTGTAGAGTGAAGGGTTGCCAAAAAGCACCCTCTTTTAAAGAGAAATAAAAAAGAAAGCTTGCTTCGGAGGTTTAAACTCTTCCTCTCCCCTTTTATCGCTTTAAATTTACATTATGCAATAGATTAGGGCCATGTAGTCATACTTTTAAATTCCGCACAATAAAAAGGGCAAAAGCGTAATTTTCCACGGTTTAAATATTTTTAAATAGCCGGCCTGTCATAGGGAACCCGAAAGGGGCGTCGTAAAGGGACTAATACTCCCTTTACACGTAACTAACTCCCTTACCCAACTCTGGTTCTAATGACCAAAGTTGGTTTTTGAAAACCAACGCCTTTAAAAACCCCTTTTCCGATGTTTCTGGTAAAAACATCGGTGGCGACTCCACAGAACCCCTCAAAAATAGTCTTTGGGTTAGCCCGGTTATCGATAAACCCAAAGATGCCCTTTCGAAAACCTTGCCCCTAGGTTAGCCCGGTTATCGGACAACCTAAAGGCGTTGTAACCACCCATAAAAAACGCAAAAAATCAAAAAGGGTCGAAACCATCGTGTCGCTCCGACCGCCATCTTTTTTATGGCAGCGACAATCCACACAAAAGTAGTCGCACAAAAATGACTTTGTCAAAAGTAAAACAAACAAAATACTGTAGACAAATAAAAGGCATTCATATGGGAAAATCAACTTTATGCTTGCATTCATGAAAAACGACGAAAAAGGTATCCCAGTAAGACTTCACCAACCTTTTGCCTTAAAGATCTCGAAGCCAGCGTAACAAAAAAAGCTCAAAAAGGAAAAAGGCATACGGTCAATAAAAAAAAGCCAAAATCCTAAATCGCGAGAAAAAAGAGATAAAACCGCGAGAAAAAAGGCAGGATTAAGACAAGTCATCACCTCAACCAACAAAATTTCGACTGCCAAGCAAGAGTCGAACAAAAACAAAGACCCATCCGACCAGCCAGCAAGAATCGGATGATCACTACCAAAAGTCAAAATACAAAGAATCCCCGGAGCAGTCCGGATGACCATTCAAAGAGGTCCAAGTACATCTACCAACCACAGAAATCACTCCCCAAGGAACCGGCGCATGAGCTACCCGAGCAGTAAACCGCCACTACCACCAGTCCTACGCAGTGGACTGAACCGGCGCATGAGCTACCCGAGCAGTAAGTCGCCACTACAACTAGTCCTACGTAGTGGACTGTACTAGCCTGATAGGGGGTTTATACCTATCAACCTGTGCATGCATTGTGCCTGATCTACGCTCGAGCCGGATCAGTAAGTCGCACTACCACCCTGATGGGGGGCTGATACCTATCCAGTCCCATGCAACGGACTACAACTACCAGCCTGATGGGGGATTCATACCCATCCAGTCCCACACAACGGACTGCAACTACCAGCCTGATGGGGGGTTTATACCCATCAACCGAAGGATCGGCTACCGTCAGAAGGAGTATCCTGAGGTTCTGCCACGTGTTAACCAAAGGGATCGGCTACGTCAGAAGTAGTATCCTAGAGGTGCACAACACCAACATTTTCCCCAGAAGATCAGCTGCCGCAAGACGGGACATCCGAAGGGTAACCGGGCAAGAGGGTCAACTCCTTTACCCTCCAGTCGACCACCTTGGCACAAAAGGCCAACAATCGACTGGTCGGGTAAAGGGGGGGCAGCTGTAGACCCCAAATCTTGCCCGGCCTCCAAATAAAGAGAAGAAGACCTCCTATTCGAAGATGGACGAAGCCTAACAAGCCACTAGGAGAGACTATTAGGCCCCATACTAGGATAGGAAGGATTTTCGGCACCAAAAATAAGTTTTCTCGCCTTTTTGGGATGACACCGCTGTCTCAAAATCGAGACCGCCATCTCGCCACCTGCAAATGGCGAGACAGTGGTCTCGCTTTCCCAGACAGCGGTCTCGCCACCTGCGAAGGACGAGACGGCGATCTCGTTTGGCGAGACGGCGGTCTCGCCATCTGCGCAGGACGAGACGGCGGTCTCATTTGGCGAGACGGCGGTCTCGACCCTGTCAGACGAGAACGGCGGTCTCGCCACAGCCAGGCGCGAAAACCTATAAATAGGGGTCCTTCCCCCCTCATTTCGACCCCACACAGCTTTTGCTCTCCCTTCTCTCTAAAACTTCTCTCTAGAATCCCTCTGACGCATTTCTGGAGCTTCTGAGTGCTTTCTTGAGCGTTTTTTGACGTCTAGAAGAGTTTCTAGTGTCGTGTAGAGTGAAGGGCTGCCAAAAAGCACCCATTTTCCTTTAAAAGAAATAAAATAGAAAAGCTTGCTATGAAGGTTTTCTCTTCCTCTTTGTCTATTTACCGCTTTACATAAATTGTGCAAATAGCTATTAGGGCCATGTAGTCATAAATTTAAATTCCGCATAATAAAAGGGAAAAAACATTATTTTCACCGGTTTAAATATTTTTAGATAGCTGACCTATCATAGGGAACCCGAAAGAGGCGTAGTAAAGGAACTAATACTTCCTTTACACGTAACTAACTCCCTTACCCAACTCTGGTGCTAATGACCAAAGTTGGTTTTCGAAAACCAACACCTTTTAAAACCCCTTTTCCGATGTTTCCGGTAAAAACATCGGTGGGGACTCCACAGAACCTCTCAAAATTAGTCCTTGGGTTAGCCCGGTTATCGGACAACCCAAGGACGACCTTTCGAAAACCTTGCCAAAACGCATCCTTACGATTAAAGATTCGCAATACAAAGCTTGCTACAGAGGTTCTGTTCAATTCTCTTCTCTTTTACTGCTTTATTTATTGCTTTATGTATGCAATATAAAATAAAGTCATGTAGATAGCCATTTTTAACATTATGCAATAAAATAGGGTAATCGCGTAATTTCTCGTAATCTTTACTTAAATGAATTAATCCGTCATAGGGAACCCGAAAGGGGCGTTGTGGGGGTGCTAACACCTTCCCCACACGTAACTAACTGCCTTACCTAACTCTGGTTATGATGACCAAGTTTGGTTTTTATTAAAATCAACACCTTTTTATCCTTTTCCAATGTTTACGGTCAAAACATTGGTGGCGACTCCAAAAGAACCTTTTTCGAAAACCTTGCTTGTATTAGAGGATAGTTCAGTTGTTGAGCACCTCGGAAGCAATGAACATATTTTAACAAAAAACGCGAGTCTAAACCATCTTTTCGCGACCGCTCGTATAAACGTTCGAGATGTCCCTGGACGTCGGAACGGACGGCGGCGACAGATGGCGACTCCACTGGGGAAGCTAGAGAGTTAATCCCATTTAGTGACGGATAAAATTCAAACTAAGTAAAGATTTGAAATTACGCCTTTACCCTTTTTCCGTATGTTTTATTGTATGGCTTTAATAACTGCTGTATGATTATTTTCTGCAAATTGTCTGAAATATAAATTGCACACAAAAACCCTTGCACACAACAATCCCTCTATACCCGGGGGCAAGAGTGAATACCTATAGGGAGTGGGTGGCAGATACGATCGGCTTGTTGGCACACGGGGCTACAACCGTTGTCGGAAACCACGAACTCAAGGTGATAACTCTCTTCTTTTGGTCTAAGGATGTCGACACGGAGTTTCGTGCATGACCCGAGGACTGAAAGATTGAGAGGTCCCTATAATGGGGGCACCTTGGAGACCTTTGGCCTTGGTGAGAACAGTTTAGAACCACCTAAACCAAGCACGTTTCTGCAGGAAAACCCTACCTCGTGATTAAATAAGCGTGGCTCTGCTCGTGGATGTACGAATTGTGTGTGCATTCGTTTGTTGCATTTGTATTGATGCATTAGCATAGGGTAATCATACAACAAACAAAAATAATGAAAAACACTAAAAATAAAAAAAGTGATAAGATAAGCCAACTTTATCTCGGACAATCTTCAGTTAAGCTAGCCTGGTTTCAGGTTCTTTGTAAGCTAAGTAGCCACGTTGACCGACAGAAGAGATAAAGGGTCATAAAAAATATAAAAACAATTAAAGCAATAAAAATGCCTTTTACTTTAAAAAGATTCTTGGCAAAGTCGTATCATGCATACCATATCATCCAATAAGTGGTAACTAAGAAAATAATTGCAGCATGCACATCATTTTAATAAACCTCCAAAAAATAGGTCTTAGGAGCAATTTTTGTGAAAATTACTAGACCAAATCCCCTTGGGAATTTGCAACTTGGTTCTTCACCCTTTTCTCTTCGTTTTGACATGTTGTGCGTCCAAATCGGACAACCCAGTCAAAAGTTATTCCACTTTCAATATCTGATGTCATAAAAAAATATTTTTTTAGTGCATGCATAAACACATTCATTCTAGGATGCATTAGATATCCTTAGACAATAGCGAAAGAGACCCAAGTGCGTTTATCACCTTCCTAGAAGAGATAAGTGCGCTAAGGTATGTTGGCAACCTTTTAAAAAAAAAGGAAGTTAACACACTAAGGCGGGTATGGTACCCTTAAAACATAGGCTTTTGAGAAGATACCAAAGCTATTGTCTAAGGCATATCTATTCCACACTGATCATTCATAATAAAAATCTATAATAATAAAAATCTTAAAATCATTTAGAAAGTGGCTGGTCTTCTGCCCATTCTCACTCGTGCTCAGAAAGCTAAAAAGATGGAACAACTAGAGGAGCAAAATCGAAAGCTCACCGCTGAACTTAATACGCTGAAAGAGCAAATGGCTCAAATGTTGGAAATGATGCGCCAGCAAAATCTCCATAAGGAAGGTCCCCAGAGCGGACAAGCTTCTCATCAAGAAGAGGAAGAGGGACCCAATGATGCACAAGTCCAATCGGATACAAGGGCAGTACATATTCATGCCCCGGAAAAATCAAAACAACAAATTACTGCCCTTGAGGAGAGGTTGAGAGCCATGGAGGGGCATAACTTTGATGTCAAAGAGGCGGCTGACATGTGCCTCGTTAAAAACATCCAATTCCCTAACAAATTCAAAACTCTGGACTTCCCAAAATACATGGGAATAACTTTCCCCAAAAGCCATCTTACAATGTACTGTCGTAAGATGGCTGCATATGCTGAAAATGGGAAACTCCTGATCCATTGCTTTCAGGAAAGCCTGGCTGAGTCAGCCCTAAACTGGTATATGCAACTAGAAGGAGGGCAAGTCCAAACCTGGAGACATCTGGCGGATGCTTTTCTTTGTCATTATAAATACAATATTGATCTGACCCCTGAAAGAGCAGATCTACAGTTACTCAGCAAGAAAAATGACGAATCTTTTAAGACATATGCCCAAAGATGGAGGGAATTAGAAGCGCAAGTGGAACCTCCTCTATCCGACAAGGAAACCATATCCATATTCATCAATTCGTTGACAAACCCCTATTATGATAAGTTGATAGGGAACACATCAACCCTTTTCGCAGATATGGTAACTATCGGTGAAAGAATAGAGCAAGGACTGAAGAGCGGAAGGATTGCACAACCTTCCTCTTCTAACGCATCATTCAACAATTCCTTTGGCCAAAAGATGGAAGGAAGCGTAAATTCCATCAACCTTGCTACTCCTTCTCCTTCTTCGCCACCAGCTGGGCAGTCACGCAGACAACAGAAAAAATTCACCCCCATTCCAACCTCTTATGGGAGTCTGCTACCAAAGCTGTTAGAGGCCAAGCTCCTAACACGTATCCCTCTGAAGAAGAAAGATCCACCTTACCCCGGTTGGTACAAACTCAACGAAAAATGTGATTACCATTCAGGCGCTCCTGGGCATTCCGTGGAAGATTGCATCAACTTAAAATATAGGGTTCAAGAATTATTGAATGTCGGGCAGATTACTTTCGATGCTCTCGACCCTTAGGTGGATGACAAGCCTCTATCACAACCAGAACAGTGAGCCTGGGTAGGTAGAGAAGACCAACTGATTAGGGCTCCTCATTAAAAAGTATAAATAAAAATAAAAAGCTTCTGATGCATCTCTCGCGGTCTCTGCTCATGGCCGCGAGATCTTTTGATAAGGGTAGCATTAGTCATTAGATGTCCTTCTTCTGATTTTAAGGGACGTAAACCCAATGACTATTAGAGATCACTCCTCGGGGTGTGCCCGACCCCCGAGCATCTTTAGGGCACACATTTTCCCTGAAATTACAAAAGAATGTTATTCTTACTATCTGCTTCTCTTCCTGCTAAACATGTCTATACCCCATTAAATAACCATGTTTAGACAAATGTTTTGTTCCAAAATGTGTCAAAATAATCAAAGTGTCATAGACAAAATAAAGTCCGCTAGGTATCTCAAAAAATGAAAAAGGGGAACCTAGACAAAAGTTAGGACACATCACAACATCCTAGGCTGAAAACCCAAAAGGGCAGACTAGGAAAGTTAATCAGTCACAAATAAGCGCCATAAAGTAATCAGCTGAAGACGCCACCTCATTAAAGCAAAATGTTTGTTTAAACTAGCCTAAACACCGACCAACCTTGGCTAGCTATTCTTACAAAAGCTATTATTTCAAAAAAAAAAATCTCACTAAAACACAAGCCTTTGCAATAAACCCCTTTCTTTCTATTCTCTTGACCCTTCATCATAAAGCATTCAAGTAATTGACTGAGAAATGTGGAAATATGGTGATCAATAGGAGGATTGAAATCCCTAAAGGAAAGGAAGAGGGACATTGACATGACAATTGCTCTACATTCAAAAGGATTACTCTTCGGTTATAGCAAAGATCCGAGACGGCAAATCGGTACAGCTAATCATGTTGACAAAAGCACATGATGATGGAAGTAAACTTAACAAAAGCTGAATGGGTTCGAAGCTGATATGACCAGCTAAACCTTATTGAAGAAAAACAGCTTAATGTTATATGTCGTGAGCAAGCCTATCAAAGGAAAATAAAAAAGGCTAACAAAAAAAGGTCAACCCTCATATTTATCATAAGAGGGATTTAATGGTAAATAATGTGCTTCCGGCCTAGAAGAATAAAATTGGAAAATGGGTGAAAATTTATGAAGGACCTTTTGTGGTAAAACGAGCTTTCTCAGGAGGGGCACTCACCTTGCCAATATAGATGGAAAAGAACTTCGACACCTAATCAACTCCGGTACGGTGAAGAAGTATTATGCTTGAAGACATTGCTCAAGACCCGTCAGGAATGAAAACCCGCAAAGGGCATCCCTGGGCAAAAGATAGGGTCTATATCTCTCGTTAGGATACGTCCTAGGCAAAAAGAAGAGGTAAAAAAAAAGTAAATAAAAAAAAAAACTAAGAGCAATGGTTACTTTAGTCAAAAACCGAAAAGGTGGCTAAAGTAACATTCTTCCAGAAGCAAGCAGTCTGCATAGTCTTCACTCTGAGTTCAGGCATATCAACTGAAGCAATTAGGAGAACCAGGGGGTAGATATCATGGACATGACTGTTTAAGCCTATGAAGTATAGCCAACCCTGACCACCCATTCTTCTAAATACCTTTTGAAATCCTTCTATAAAAGAAATAAACGTTTGCTCATTTATCAATAAAAATTCCTTTTCATTTCCTTTCTCTTGACCAAATATTATGGAAATGCCTCTTTATTGATAAATCATAAATATGCGCAAAGACTTTTAATCAAAGATCAAGCATGCATCTAAAAAGAGGAAGTATAACAAATAAGAAAATAATAAATTCCTGCTAGGATATTCTTAGGTAAAAACTAGGGTAGCCTGCTAGATCGGAAACCCCAAAAGAACGATCTAGGCAAAAGATAAGGCAAAAGCCCCCTAAGATATTCTAGGCAAAAATTAAGGCAGCCCGCTAGATCGAAAACCCGTAAAGGGCGGTCTAGGCAAAAGATAGGGCTAAAACCAAGAGATGGATAAAAAGAGGATCCCATCATCATGGTCATAAAAGAGGAGCCTATCGGCATATTCATAAGAAGCCAACGGGAGAAGGCCAGTTACTTTCTAAATGCATCAAAAATAAATAAACATTAGATTGCATTTAGGACATCCACACACAAAATAGTTGCATAATACGACTTTGTCAAAATCAAGAAAAAATAATTTTCTTTAAACAAGAATAATAAACATGCATATAAGGAGGATAGTCTCCATGCTTGTGATTGAAAATAGAAGGCGCAAAAATCCAGCCTCTAAATGAAAATCAAAATCGCGAAAGGCGAAATCAAAATCATTTCAGCAAAATAAAGAGCTTCAAGGAAACTAGCTCTAACCTTCTACATCAATAAAAGGAGGTACATCGAAAAAAGAGGCCAACGGAAAGGCTCGATGATCCCCAAGCGGATCCTTGCCTACTCCAAAGGCAAAACAAAAAATTACTTCATGACTCAGCATCATCATCACATGAGTCGTTAACCACAGTCATTTGAGGCCTCAATCAACATCCTTCCATCTAAAAAGAAGGAAGCCATCAACATGAAAAAGCCAACGGAAAGGTTTGATCATTCCCAAGAGGATCCTTGCCTACTCCAGAGGCAAAAACAAAAAGATTACCTCACGACTCAGCTTCATCACCACATGAGTCATCGAGCACACTCATCCAGAATCTCCGCCACTTCCCCAAAGGAGAATAAGGACTACACAAGAGTTCATCAAAGAAAATGCGGAGTCAAATCCTCCATATCACCAGGGGGTAACAAAAAGAAAGAAAAGAAAAACTTTCATTCCCTAATAGAGGCACGAAAAAGGCTGAATAAAAATCTTCAAGAAGAGTATATCAAGAAAAGTCTACAAAAAGACAAAAAGAAGAAAAATCTCTTTATCCAGCTCAAATAAGAGCTTCACAAAGCCAGGAGCCAGGACTCCATCATCAAATTTGGATCCCTAGGAAATCGACAGACTCCTCGGTGAATCCCAAAAAAAAGAGAAAAGAAGAAAATTTCTTCATTCTGCTCAATAAAGAGCTTCACAAAAGACCAGGAGCTCAAGACTCCATCATCATAAAAAAAATCAAATCAAGGATTGGATCCCCAAGAAGTAAAGAAAAATTCCCCAGGGATCACCAAAAAGAAAAGAGAAAAAAGATATCTTTTCATCCAAAGAAAAAGCCAATGTGCATAAAAGGCGCACATATAAACCCATTCCCCAGCAGGAATAAGAGCAGAGGCAAAGCCAGCTCAAACAACAACATCCAAAACAAGGAGTCAAAAACTCCATCCCTCCCTAGGGGGCAATCCAAAATAGATCTCCAGAAAACAACCAAATCCCTGGTGGATCACCAAAAAGAAACAATCCCCAGCAAGCCTACCAGCAAAAGGCAAAATACAAATTCATATCCTCAGGGAGTTAATCGCCTATAACACCCAATATGAATATCCCCAGTGAAAGGCAAAACCTTCACTCCCAAGAATGCCTATGCCTACTCAGAGGCAAGCAAAGAGCCGATATCCCCAAGAAACGGGAAATCAACCTATGCAAGAGACAATACAAGCACAAAGCTTTAAAAAAAAAAAGCATCCGCCTACTCAGAGGTATTATCAAGAACAAATATCCTCAAGTAGAACATCAGCCTATTCAGAGGCGAAAAAAACAACAAAGCCTTCACCACTATTGAAGCATCTGCCTAATCAAGAGGCACAATCAAACCAAAAATCCCCAATGGATTCCTGCCTAAATAAGAGGCAACCAATAAAGAATCCCCGGCAAAGCCGGATGGCTAAACAAAAAAGCCAATAAAACAAAGAATCCCCGATAAAACCGGACGACTAACATAAAAGTCAAAACAAAGATTCCCCATGGAATGGGCGCATGAACAAAAACAATAAGTCGCCAGCACATCTCCAAAACCAGATGACCACAGGATTGACTATCAAAAAGTCATACTAAAAGCCTTGCAGAATGGGGCTTATTCAGAACCTTGCAGAACGGGGTTCGTACCGGGTGGGGGTAGGTACCCATCAGAGCCTTGCAGAACAGGGTTCGTACCAGGTGGGGGTAAGTACCCACAAGAGCCTTGCAGAACGGGGGTCGTACCGGGTGGGGGTAGGTACCCATCGAGCCTTGCGGAACGGGGTTCGGACCGGGTGGGGGTAGGTACCCATCGAGCCTTGCGGAACGGAGTTCGGACCGGGTGGGGGTAGGTACCCATCGGAGCCTTGCAGAACGGGGTTCGTACCGGGTGGGGGTAGGTACCCATCGGAGCCTTGCGGAACGGGGTTCGTACCGGGTGGGGGTAGGTACCCATCGAGCCTTGTAGAACGGGGTTCGTGCCGGGTGGGGGTAGGTACCCATCGGAGCCTTGCAGAACGGGGTTCATACCGGGTGGGGGTAGGTACCCATCGAGCCTTGCGGAACGGGGTTCGTACCGGGTGGGGGTACGTACCCATCGGAACCTTGCGGAACGGGGTTCGTACCGGGTGGGGGTAGGTACCCACAAGAGCCTTGCAGAATGGGGTTCGTACCGGGTAGGGGTAGGTACCCATCGAGCCTTGCGGAACGGGGTTCGGACCGGGTGGGGGTAGGTACCCATCGAGCCTTGCGGAACGGGGTTCGGACCGGGTGGGGGTAGGTACCCATCGGAGCCTTGCAGAACGGGGTTCGTACCGGGTGGGGGTAGGTACCCATCGAGCCTTGCGAGAATGGGGTTCGTACCGGGTGGGGGTAGGTACCCATCGGAGCCTTGTAGAACGAGATTCGTACCGGGTGGGGGTAGGTACCCATCGAGCCTTGCGAACGGGGTTCGGACCGGGTGGGGGTAGGTACCCATCGAGCCTTGCGGAACGGAGTTTGTACCGGGTGGGGGTACGTACCCATTAGAGCCTTGCGGAACGGGGTTCGTACCGGGTGGGGGTAGGTACCCACAAGAGCCTTGCGGAATGGGGTTCGTACCGGGTGGGGGTAGGTACCCATCGAGCCTTGCAGAACGGGGTTCAAACCGGGTGGCGGTAGGTACCCATCGAGCCTTGCGAACGGGGTTCGGAACGGGTGGGGGTAGGTACCCATCGAGCCTTGCAGTACGGGGTTCGTACCGGGTGGGAGTAGGTACCCATCGGATCCTTGCAGAACGGGGTTCGTACCGGGTGGGGGTAGGTACCCATCAGATCCTTGCAGAATGGGATTCGTACCGGGTGGGGGTAGGTACCCACAAGAGCCTTGCTGAACGGGGTTCGTACCGGGTGGGGGTAGGTACCCATCGGAGCCTTGCGGAATGGGGTTTGTACCAGGTGGGGGTAGGTACCCACAAGGGCCTTGCAGAACGGGGTTCGTACCGGGTGGGGGTAGGTACCCATCAGAGCCTTGCAAAACGGGGTTCATACCTGGTGGGGGTAGGTACCCATCAGAGCCTTGCATAACGGGGTTCGTACCGGGTGGGGGTAGGTACCCACCAGCGCCTTATAAAATAAGGTTTATACCGGATGAGGGTTGGTACTCATCAGAATCTAGCAAAATGCAGATTCATACCGGGTGGGGGTAGGTACCCACCAACACCTTATAAAATAAGGTTTATACCAGATGAGGGTAGGTACTCATCAGAATCTAGCAAAATTCAGATTCGTACTGGGTGGGGGTAGGTACCCGCCAGCACCTTATAAAATAAGGTTTATACCGGATGAGGGTAGGTACTCATCAGAATCTAGCAAAAATGCAGATTCGTACCAGGTGGGGGTAGGTACCCACCAGAGCCTTATAAAATAAGGTTTATACCGGATGAGGGTAGGTACTCATCAGAATCTAGCAAAAATGCAGATTCGTACCAGGTGGGGGTAGGTACCCACCAGAGCCTTACAAAATAAGGTTTATACCAGATGAGGGTAGGTACTCATCAAAATCTAGCAAAAATGCAGATTCGTACCAGGTGGGGGTAGGTACCCACCAGAACCTTATAAAATAAGGTTTATACCGGATGAGGGTAGGTACTCATCAGAATCTAGCAAAAATGCAGATTCGTAGCAGGTGGGGGTAGGTACCCACCAGAGCCTTATAAAATAAGGTTTATACCGGATGAGGGTAGGTACTCATCAGAATCTAGCAAAAATGTAGATTCGTACCAGGTGGGGGTAGGTACCCACCAGAGCCTTATAAAATAAGGTTTATACCGGATGAGGGTAGGTACTCATCAAAAATTAGCAGAATGTATTAGGTGGAGTAAAATACTCACCTAAGCATTACAAAAAACGGGTTGCAAAGACCTTACTTCTATTAGAGGATAGTTCAGTGTTGAGCACCTCGGAAGTAAGTACCCATAAGAGTTTAGCAAAATGCGAACTCATACCGGGTGAGGGTAGGTACTCACCAAAATCTTGCAAAAACAAGGTTCATACCTAGTGGGGGTAGGTACCCACAAGTGTCTAGTGAAACACAGACTCGTACCAGGTGAGGGTAAGTACTCACCAGAACCTTATAAAGTAAGGCTCAAACCAGATAGGGGTTGGTACCTATCAAAAATATTTATCATCCGGAGGATCAGCAAAGAAGCATCCGAAGGATAACCGGGCAAAAGGGTTAACTCCTTCCCCTACCAAACTAATTTTGTCGGCATATTAAGCCAACAAATTAGCTGGGGAGGTGAAGGGGGGCAGCTGTTGTAACCCCCTTTACAGATTACATTTATTAATTCTAATTTATTATCTAAGTTAGTAATATTTTCAATATTCATAGAAGGTTAATAGAAAATATACTAAGTGAACAATTAATTTAGGTAAGGTTTTATATTAAATCAAGCAACAAGTTCTAGTACAAAGTTTTCAAAATATTACAAGTCGTAAAGTTATACTTATATGTTATACAATTCCCATCCTAAGCTCTCGGATTTTTGCATCTCGACATCTATCTCTTGAATTATGTATTCTCGCATCATACGTCACCAACATCCGGAATTGAAATATTTATGGGGTTAGACATTTAATTTTATCCACAACAAATAAAGCAAACATTCATACGATAAAATCAACCAATGAAAAATTCCTTCTAATAAATATACAACCGTATATAATTTAATTTAAAAATTAATTATGAGAAACAAATAAATAAATCATGGAATCATAATAGAGAATATCGTACAAATCATGAATAATTTACAATTTTATCATGCAATATGTTTATGATATGCACATGTGACTCCAAACGTAAAACTTTAAAATCATGCTTTTGACTCAAAATAAAAAATTATTTTTGACTCGAGTGCTCCATGGAGACTCATTTGAGTGTCTAGTGAAACCAGAGCTTAACATCACCCTGTCCGGTGATTCGACAATGTCCCACTAAACGCGAACAAGTAGACAGTAGTCGAGTGTCGGTGCACCCGGCAGGCTACCACGACACAAAATCAAATAAAGACTCGGCCACTTATGGAATTGCCCATGCCCAAACACTCCCTAGACCGGAGGTCCATCCCCATAGACCGGAGGTCCTGTCTTATCTATTCTACTCCCCCATTTACTATCGGAGATTCTGGTAGCTCAATTTTTAATAATTCATTCTCTCGTCTCATTTGGCCAGCCATTTTCATAGTCATATTTCACTACCGGATACTCTTGATAGTAAATTGACTCACGTAAAATGTAAAAATTCTGTTTTACACATCATTATTCCTACCAACCGCCCTTGGTAGCAACTTAAGAGAAATTTCCAAATACTTTTCTCGTAAAAACTTTTCTCGTGACTTCCAGAAAACATTTCATGCACTATGTTTATGTCTCGTATGAAACAAAACAATCTATCATCAATTAAATACTTAAAAACATCTCCTTCATATATTCAAAATTTTAATTACAATTCATAGTTGTTTTAAGCAAGACAAATTTTATTAATAATTTATTTCATAGGGTTCAGTGTTTTGTCCATATCTTGAGTTCTAGACCTCATTTTAAGATGATTCCAATTGTGTTGGAAAGATAACATAATAATCTATAACTTTGATGAAGGCACTATCCTCAAATTCTAACGTTTATTGAGTCGTTTTCCTAGTAAACAAAGAGGGGTAATATACTGTTTGACTTTATCTCGATTTTACCCTTGATCTTTTGCAAAAATTCCCACCTAGTCCTTTCTTCTTCCTTCTCTCGCTCAAGCGAATACACCGGTCGTTTGAGCGAGATGGAACCCGAGAGTCCCCTTTTGTTTGAAGACTTCGTCGCTCAAGCGAGTACATCGGTCGCTTGAGCGAGTAATGACCCGAGAGTCCCCTTTGTTTGAAGCTTTCGTCGCTCGAGCGAGTACACTTGTCGCTTGAGCGAGACATGACCCTTAGTCCCCTTTGTTTGAAGCTTTCGTCGCTCGAGCGAGTACACTTGTCGCTTGAGCGAGACATGACCGTTAGTCGCTCAAGCGATGTAATTATCGCTTGAGCGATAAAGAACCCGAGAATCCCAAAATTTCCAGGTATCCTCGCTCAAGCGACATATTTTTCGCTTGAGCGAGTTTTGCAGATTTTCATCAGTTCGCCATTTTCGAAATCCAAGTTTCAAATTTCTCAGTTTCAATCACTCAAATTTGTTCCAAATCAAAATTAAACCATAAATATGTTCAATTTAAGTTAAAAACAACAATTTTATTATATAATTCATCCTTAATTGAAAGAAATTCAACAATATTTCAATCTTTGCAATTGATGAATAGTAATCTCCAATTACGTACATTCGTATGAATAAAACTAAACGTCTAACCCATACCCGATTCCTCAATATCTTATTACTCTCCTAATTTTGTATGCTCCTCCTTTCCTCCTTTCTCTCTCGGCTTATTCTTCAAGTTGGTCGTGAATTGTGTTGGTGTATGTTTCCAGCTTCCTCCTATTTATAAACTTACTCACCGACTTAATTCTTTCTAGGATTTTCTTCGCTGTCTTTATTCTTCACCGCCTTAATTTAATTCTCGATTCTTCACCGACTTAATTCAAATGTATTTAGGCCACTACCGACCTTCTGTTTCTCTCTCTTTTTTTTTTTTTTTTAATATTTATTTACTCATTTATTTAATTTTTTATTATTAAGAATTATTATTAAATTATTATTTGACACAATATTAACCTTGGATTTTATTTTATAATTTTCTTAAGACAAAATTACTATAAAAATCATGTTTTATTTTTATAATAACTCTACATAATATTCGGTACATATTTATAACTTACAAAATTTATTTATATAATTGATTACAAAATTTAGGATATTACAATTCTCCCCTACTAAATAAAATTTCGTCCTCGAAATTTGTAATACATTCTATGTGAATAGATAAGGGTATTCACTTCTCATTTTCTCTTCCAGCTTCCCATGTAGCGTCGCCTCTAACATCATCCCAGATAACCTTAACTAGTGGAATATCTTTTCCTCTTAGATGCTTAATCCTTCTTTGTTCTATCTTAACAGGACTTGGTTCAAAGGTGAGGTTTTCCTTCACCTGTACTTGATCAAGTTCTAGGACATGTGTTGGATCCGAAATGTACTTTCTTAATTGTGACACATGGAATACATCATGAAGATTTGAGAGAAAAGGTGGTAAGGCTATCTCGGTATGCAACATTTCCAACCCGTTTTGTAATTTGATAAGGCCCAATATAGTTAGGGGAAAGTTTCTTAGATTTAATAGCTCTGCCAATTCCCGTAATAGGTGTAACTTTCAAAAATACATGATCTCCTTCTTGAAATTCTAAAGGTTTCCTTCTCCTATCAAGATAACTTTTCTCGTCGACTTTGAGCAGTTCTCATCTTATCTTGAATTATTTTTACCTTATTCGTTGTTTGTTGGATTATATCTCGGTCCTATTAATAAATTTTCACCGTCTTGATACCAAACTAAAGGTGTCCTACACTTACGCCCATAAAGTGCTTCATAAGGGGCCATACCTATACTAGAGTGATAACTATTATTATATGTAAATTCTACTAGGGGTAAAATTTCATCCCAACTAAATTTTTCTTCTAATACACAAGCCCTTAAAAGATCTTCTAATGACTGGATGGTTCTTTCAGTCCGCCCATCAGCTTGAGGATGATAGGCTGAACCGAGATGCAATTTACTTCCTAAAGCTTTTTGGAATTCTTTCCGAATCTAGATACAAATCTGGGATCTCTATCTCGAAACTATACTAGTTGGTACACCATGTAGTCTAACAATTTCTTTGATATATAATAATGCTAATTTATCTAAAGAGTACTTAATATTAATGGGAATGAAATGAGCAGCTTTTGTTAATCTATCCACAATCACCCAAATAGAATTGAAATTTCTAGAAGTTTTGGGTAAACCCATCACAAAATCCATGGATACACTATCCCATTTCCAAACTGGAATTTCTAATGGTTGTAACATGCCAGAGGGTTTTTGATGTTCTATTTTAATTTTCTGACATGTTAAGCAATGGGCAACATATTCTGCTACGTCCTTCTTCATTTCAGGCCACCAAAACATTTCTTTCAAATCCTTATACATTTTAGTAATTCCAGGATGTATACTTAATTTACTTTTATGTCCTTCTTCTAAAATTAAGTTCTTAATTTCTTTATTATCTGGCACACATACTCTATGTTTAAATCTTAATATATCATCCATTCCTAGATTAAAATCTCCAACTTTATCAGTCCCTATTAATTTTCTCTTTTCTAATATAAACTCATCATCTCCTTGTTTGTCTCTTATTTTATATAAGAAATCATTATTAATAGAAATCATTCCTAATTGTATTCTATCATTTTCGCTAATAGTGTATAAATTTAAATCTCTAAATTGTTCTATCAATTCCATCTCTTTAATCATCATAGTTGAAACATGAACAGCTTTTCCTACTTAAGGCATCAGCTACTACATTCGCTTTTCCTGGATGATAAAATAACTGGAAATCATAATCTTTTATAAATTCCATCCATCTTCTTTGTCTCATATTCAACTCTTTTTGATCAAATAAATATTTCAAACTCTTATGATCACTATATACATCAAATTTAGATCCATATAAATAATGTCTCCAAATTTTTAAAGCAAACACTATGGTCTGCTAATTCCAAGTCATGGGCAGGATAATTCATTTCGTGCGGTCTTAATTGTCTAGAGGCATATGCCACCACTCTCTTATTTTGCATTAACACACAACCCAATCCTTGATATGATGCATCACAATATACTTCATATGGCTCTATAGGATCCGGCAATATCAATATTGGGGAAGTTGTCAATTTGTGTTTTAACTCTTGGAAACTACGTTCACACCTCTCACTCCAAATGAAAGGCTGATTTTTCCTTGTTAGTTGTGTCAAAGGTCCAGCTATTTTTGAAAATCCTTCTATGAATCTTCGATAATATCCCGCCAAGCCTAAAAAGCTTCTAATCTCAGTCACATTTTTAGGTTGTTCCCATTGTAATACAGACTTCCACTTTTGAAGGATCAACACTTATGCCTTCTTTAGAAATTACATGACCTAGAAATTTTACTTTTTCCAACCAAAATTCACACTTGGACAATTTTGCATACAATTGTTTATCTTTTAAAATTTTTAATACCGTTCTAAGATGATTTTTATGTTCTTCTTTGTCTTTTGAGTATATCAAGTATATCATCAATAAATACTACTACAAATTTATCTAAGTAAGATCTAAACACTCTATTCATGTAATCCATAAAAATTGCAGGAGCATTAGTTACCCCGAAAGGCATAACTTGATATTCATAATGTCCATACCTAGTTCTGAATGCGTTCTGGATATCTTCTTTTCTAACCCTTATTTGATGGTACCCCGATCTCAAATCTATTTTAGAAAATATAGTAGCACCCCTAAGTTGGTCCATTAAGTCATCTATCCGAGGTAAGGGATATTTATTCTTTACTCGTGACTTTATTTAATTGTCTATAATCTACACATAGTCTTGAACTCCCATCTTTCTTTTTAACTAATAAAACAGGAGCTCCCCATGGTGATACACTAGGTCGAATAAACTGTTTTTCCAACAACTCTTCTAATTGTTTCTTAAGTTCAAGCAAGTTCTAAGGGTGACATCCTATAAGGTTGCATTGAAATAGGTCTAGCTCCAGTGAATTAATTCAATACTAAATTCTATTTCTCTTTTGGGAGGTAGACCTGGAACGTCATCTCGGAAATACTTCGGATACTCATTTACTATTGCTATAGAGTCTAAGGAAACCTTATCTTCCTTGCCTTCTATAGAGGATACCATGTATTTTTGAATTTCATGTTTAAATGAAATCTCTTTTGGTTTGGCAGGTTTAAATCTAGAAACATCAAGGTCGGAAGAATTAAGGTCTTAGAGGCACAGCTCTATTAGTATATGGTTATGAGATAGCCAATCCATTCCTAGAATAACATCTAAGTTATGTAAGGGCAAACAAATAAGGTTTACAATAAAGTCTTTATTTTGAATGGTCAGCATACAGCTGAGACATATTCTAGAAGTAAGGGTTGGTTCAAGCAGTAGGCACGTACACAAGCAAATCATAAGGCAAAGGTGTCACAACTAAGTTCAGTATCCTTGACACATTCATTAGAAATAAATGAATGAGTGGCACCTGAATCAAATAGTACAGCTTAAGGACTTACCTCCCATTTTACCTTCACCCCGTATAAGATCTTCGGATTTAGAGGCTTCTGCACCACTCAAGGTGAAGACTCTTCCACTAGTTACAGTGTTTCGGAATCCTATCCTTTGTTCTCTAGCTACCGATGTTTTGTTTTGAGGACAATCTCGAGCCAAATGTCCTGGTTTGCCACACACAAAGCACACTTGGCTTGGTAAGGAACAATCTTTGGTTAAATGTCCTTTCCCACATTTCCAAGCATTTCGTAGTTGATTGCTCGAAAGGGTCTATTACTTGCTTTACTAGATTCAGCCCTCTATATCCTTTGAACTGCTGAGGTACAGTGTTTGCTATAGGGCTTTTGATATTGATTGGTTTTGCTCTTCCGTATTGGCCCTCCTCTAAACATACCACTTTTATTTCCAATGTCCTTGTTTCTATGAGTCCTGTCCATATCTTCTATCACTTTACATCTATCCATCAACTCGAAATGATTTAATGCCCAATGGAGTAACTCGCCCTTCGAATCTCATATCGGAGCCCTTCTTCAAATTTCTTGCATTTCCATTCTTCATCTGAAGTGAGTTGTAAATATCTCGGAATATTTTGCCAAGGATTCAAATCTGGCAAGTATATTCTCGAAATTGTCATACTTCCTTGATAAAGTTTATTGAATTCCACCTCCTTTGCGTTCCTTGCACCTGGTGGGAAAATATTTCTCTAAAAACATGGTTTTAAATAATTCCCAAGTAACTTTTTCTCCTTTATTTTCCAACATTTTCAAACTTGCCTTCCACCATATCTTCGCATCACCTTGTAGTTGGAAACTAGCATGAGATACTTTCCGTTCATCCGGACATTCCATAGCTACAAAAATATCATCTAAGGTCTCGAATCCACTCTTCAACTCTTCTCAGGATCATATTCTCCTTTAAAATATGGCGGATCATTTTTCTTGAAGCTCGGCTAAAGTTGTTTTATCTACAGTGGCATGATGTCGGGCAAAGCTGGCCGAGTCAATGCAGCAACCATTTCCCTTATGGCTTGTGCCACATCGACCATAGGATCACGTCGAGGTGGCATTTCGACCTACAGCTTTATTTCACTAAGTTAACGTCTGGTGATAGAAATTATTCCTATTTTATATTTAAAATTTTTCTATACAAACAACATTTTCCTACTCAACTTGTACTCACAAGCCCTAAAGATGCATAACCAGAGCTCGATACCACTAATGTAACCCCTTTACAGATTACATTTATTAATTCTAATTTATTATCTAAGTTAGTAATATTTTCAATATTCATAGAAGGTTAATAGAAAATATACTAAGTGAACAATTAATTTAGGTAAGGTTTTATATTAAATCAAGCAACAAGTTCTAGTACAAAGTTTTCAAAATATTACAAGTCATAAAGTTATACTTATATGTTATACAATTCCCATCCTAAGCTCTGGATTTTTGCATCCGACATCTATCTCTTGAATTATGTATTCCTCGCATCATACGTCACCAACATCTCGGAATTGAAATATTTATGGGGTTAGACATTTAATTTTATCCACAACAAATAAAGCAAACATTCATACGATAAAATCAACCAATGAAAAATTCCTTCTAATAAATATACAACCGTATATAATTTAATTTAAAAATTAATTATGAGAAACAAATAAATAAATCATGGAATCATAATAGAGAATATCGTACAAATCATGAATAATTTACAATTTTATCATGCAATATGTTTATGATATGCACATGTGACTCCAAACGTAAAACTTTAAAATCATGCTTTTGACTCAAAATAAAAAATTATTTTTGACTCGAGTGCTCCATGGAGACTCATTTGAGTGTCTAGTGAAACCAGAGCTTAACATCACCCCGTCCGGTGATTCGGCAATGTCCCACTAAACGCGAACAAGTAGACAAGTAGTCGAGTGTTAGTGCACCCTGCAGCTACCACGACACGTAATCAAATAAAGACCGGCCACTTATGGAATTGCCCATGCCCAAACACTCCCTAGACCAGTAGGTCCATCCCCATAGACCAGAGGTCCTGTCTTACCTATTCTACTCCCCCATTTACTATCGCAGATTCCGGTAGCTCAATTTTTAATAATTCATTCTCTCGTCTCATTTGGCCGACCATTTTCATAGTCATATTTCACTACCGGATACTCTTGATAGTAAATTGACTCACGGAAAATGTAAAAATTCTGTTTTACACATCATTATTCCTACCAACCGTCCTTGGTAGCAACTTAAGAGAAATTTCCAAATACTTTTCTGTAAAAACTTTTCCGTGACTTCCAGAAAACATTTCATGCACTATGTTTATGTCTCGTATGAAACAAAACAATCTATCATCAATTAAATACTTAAAAACATCTCCTTCATATATTCAAAATTTTAATTACAATTCATAGTTGTTTTAAGCAAGACAAATTTTATTAATAATTTATTTCATAGGGTTCAGTGTTTTGTCCATATCTTGAGTTCTAGACCTCATTTTAAGATGATTCCAATTGTGTTGGAAAGATAACATAATAATCTATAACTTTGATGAAGGCACTATCCTCAAATTCTAACGTTTATTGAGTCGTTTTCCTAGTAAACAAAGAGGGGTAATATACTGTTTGACTTTATCTCGATTTTACCCTTGATCTTTTGCAAAAATTTCCACCTAGTCCTTTCTTCTTCCTTCTCTCGCTCAAGCGAATACACCGGTCGTTTGAGCGAGATGGAACCCGAGAGTCCCCTTTTGTTTGAAGACTTCGTCGCTCAAGCGAGTACATCGGTCGCTTGAGCGAGTAATGACCCGAGAGTCCCCTTTGTTTGAAGCTTTCGTCGCTCGAGCGAGTACACTTGTCGCTTGAGCGAGACATGACCCTTAGTCCCCTTTGTTTGAAGCTTTCGTCGCTCGAGCGAGTATACTTGTCGCTTGAGCGAGACATGACCGTTAGTCGCTCAAGCGATGTAATTATCGCTTGAGCGATAAAGAACCCGAGAATCCCAAATTTTCCAGGTATCCTCGCTCAAGCGACATATTTTTCGCTTGAGCGAGTTTTGCAGATTTTCATCGGTTCGCCATTTTTGAAATCCAAGTTTCAAATTTCTCAGCTTCAATCACTCAAATTTGTTCCAAATCAAAATTAAACCATAAATATGTTCAATTTAAGTTAAAAACAACAATTTTATTATATAATTCATCCTTAATTGAAAGAAATTCAACAATATTTCAATCTTTGCAATTGATGAATAGTAATCTCCAATTACGAGACATTCATATGAATAAAACTAAACGTCTAACCCATACCCGATTCCTCAATATCTTATTACTCTCCTAATTTTGTATGCTCCTCCTTTCCTCCTTTCTCTCTCGGTTTATTCTTCAAGTTGGTCGTGAATTGTGTTGGTGTATGTTTCCAGTTTCCTCCTATTTATAAACTTACTCACCGACTTAATTCTTTCTAGGATTTTCTTCGCTGTCTTTATTCTTCACCGCCTTAATTTAATTCTGATTCTTCACCGACTTAATTCAAATGTATTTAGGCCACTACCGACCTTCTGTTTCTCTCTTTTTTTTTTTTTTTAATATTTATTTACTCATTTATTTAATTTTTTATTATTAAGAATTATTATTAAATTATTATTTGACACAATATTAACCTTGGATTTTATTTTATAATTTTCTTAAGACAAAATTACTATAAAAATCATGTTTTATTTTTATAATAACTCTACATAATATTCGGTACATATTTATAACTTACAAAATTTATTTATATAATTGATTACAAAATTTAGGATATTACAGCTGTAGACCCCTAATTTTGCCTGGTCTCTCAATAAAGGCTAAAAAGACTTCCTACAACAAGATAAAGCTCGCCTGACATCTCAATAAAGGCCAAGAAGACTTCCTATATGAAGATAAAGCTTCAACGACCGTTTATAGACATCAATCGACATCCGAATAAAGAAAGGAAAGCTTCCCAGGGGTCCCAGAACACAAAGGCTGGCCAAAATAGGTCGAGACGGCCGTCCCAAAGTCGAGACGACCGTCCCAACCTTCCCTGGCCAAGTGGGACGGCCGTCCCAAGTGAGACTGCCAGTCCCAGCTTTCAGGGGGTCGCAGCATGTGTAAAAGATGCAGTTGGGACGACCGTCCCAACCCAGAGGGGCGTCTCAAATGGTCAGGCAGCGAAAAACTATAAATAGGAGGCTCATTTTCCACTGTTATACACACCAGACAACTCCCAGTACTTGTCTATTCTCTTCCCTCTTCGAATGAACTCTCTGATTGCCTTAATAAGGTAACAATCAGTTAAGGAATTACATTCCAGCATTCGATTCTTCTGTAAAATTTAGTAGAGCCAGTGTTGTATTCGGAGAGGAGGGTCTTTGTAGAGCGAAGGATTGCCAAAACACATCCTTACGATTAAAGATTCGCAATACAAAGCTTGCTACAGAGGTTCTGTTCAATTCTCTTCTCTTTTACTGCTTTATTTATTGCTTTATGTATGCAATATAAAATAAAGTCATGTAGATAGTCATTTTTAACATTATGCAATAAAATAGGGTATTCTCGTAATCTTTACTTAAATGAATTAATCCGTCATAGGGAACCCGAAAGGGGTGTTGTGGGGGTGCTAACACCTTCCCCACACGTAACTAACTCCCTTACCTAACTGTGGTTATGATGGCCAAGTTTGGTTTTTATTAAAATCAACACCTTTTTATCCTTTTCCAATGTTTACGGTCAAAACATTGGTGGCGACTCCAAAAGAACCTTTTTCGAAAACCTTGCTTTTATTAGAGGATAGTTCAGTTGTTGAGCACCTCGAAAGAAATGAACATATTTTAACAAAAAACGCGAGTCTAAACCATCTTTTCGTGACCGCTCTCATAAATGTTCGAGATGTCCCTGGACGTCGGAACGGACGGCGGCGACAAGGAGCTTTAGGAGACATGACACCTGCTGCTGCTAGAGGTTTAATTGAGAAGATGGCGTCCAATTCCCATCAATTTAACATGAGGAGTGATGCCATAGTCCTTAGAGGTGTACATGATGTGGGTTCATCAGATTTAGTGGAGAAGAAGCTAGAAAGTAAGATTGATGCCCTCACCACCCTAGTCTCCCAACTTGATGCAAATAAGAGACCTGCACCACCTGCAAGGGTTTGTGGCATTTGTACTTCAAATGAGCATCCCACTGATTGCTACCATTTGTTGCATGAGTCTACAGGTTCTGGACCTCCACAAGCTTATGCAGCAAACATTTTCAATAATAGGGCTCCAAACCAACAACATAATTTTGACCTCTCAAGCAATAGATACAATCCAGGGTGGAGGAATCACCCAAATCTGAGATGGTCCAATCAATAGCACCAACAGCAGCAAAATCCTTTGCCACCACCACCATTTCAGAATTTTGCTGGTCCAAACAGACCTTATGTGCCTCCACCAATGCAACAACAATATCAGAGGCAGCAAAATGAAGCACCAGCTCCTCAACCTTCTTCACCTTCATTAGAGTAATTGGTTAAACAAATGGCTGAGATGAACATACAATACCAACAGAAAAATGATGCCTCCATTCAGAGTTTAACCAACCAGATTGGTCAACTAGCTACTGTTGTGAATCAATTGCAAAATCACAATTCAGACAAGCTCCCTACACAGACTGTGGTTAATCCTAAGAATGTGAGTGTCATCACATTGAGGTCAGGAAAATAGATTGACATACCCACTACAGTACCTCCACCCTCATCTGTACCTGCCTTAGTTCCTACACCTGAGCAACCAGTTGGTAGCCAAAAATTGCATACAGCTGGACCTTCTTCCAGCACAAGTTTTGACCTGCAGCAGCCTCCTATCCCTCTTGCATTCCCTCCTAAAGAAATTCCAAGCAAAAAGATGGAAGAGATCGATAAAGAGATTCTGGAGACCTTCAGGAAAGTTGAGGTGAACATACCTTTGCTTGATGCCATCAAGCAAATTCCCAGATATTCTAAATTCCTGAAGGAGCTGTGCATCCACAAGAGGAAGATGAAGGGCAGTGAGACAATCAGCATGGGCAGAAATGTGTCTGCTTTGATAGGTAAATTTGTTCCTTACATTCCTGAGAAATGTAAGGACCCAGGTACATTCTGAATACCTTGTATTATTGGAAATAATAAATTTGAGAATGCCATGCTTGATTTGGGTGCTTCGATTAATGTCATGGCTTTGTCCATTTTTAATTCTTTATCTGTTGGACCTCTGCAACCTATGGGTGTGGTGATACAATTGGCAAATAGGAGTGTAGCCCACCCTACAGGTTTCATTGATGATGTCTTAGTTCAGGTTGGTGAACTCATTTTTCCTGCTGATTTCTATGTGCTTGATATGGAGGAGGGATTCTCCCATGGATCTGTCCCAATCATTTTAGGCAGACCATTTTTGAAAACATCCCGAACCAAGATTGATGTGTATGATGGTACATTGTCCATGGAATTTGGTGATATTATTGTTCATTTCAATATTCTTGATGCCATGAAACATCCATCTGAGTGTCATTCTGTTTTTCATGTTGAGATCATTGATGATGTTATTAATGAGTATGTTTCTGATTTTCATTCCTTACATGCTAGGGAACATTGTTTTCTTTCTAATCTGTATACTTCTTTTGCATGCACTGAATCCGAATCTGAATCTTATTTTGATATTGACATTGATCTTCATTCTAATCCTGAGTTGTGTTCTGAATTTAAATCTGATCATATGTCTGATGTTTTGGGTGTTGTACCTCCTATGGATATGAGTTCTTTAGAGTCAGAATGCACTAACCGTGTTGCAGGAAGTATACACGAATCTGACTTGCAAGTTGAGGTACAGGCTGTGGAACCCATTCTTCTTCCCTCTCTAGTTCCTTCTGTTCAGCCAACACCCACTCCAGAACTAAAGACCCTACTAGAAAACCTCAAGTATGCTTATGTGGAGGATGATGAGAAGTTTCCAGTGATCATTTCCACTTCCCTTGATGTTGTTCAAGAGGAGAAACTGTTTCACGTTCTGAAAAGACATAAGAAAGCCATCGGTTGGACCTTGGCGGACATTCCTGGTATCAGCCCATCCACATGCATGCATAGGATATTATTGGAGACTGGAGCCAAACCAGTGAGACATCCACAGAGACGACTCAACCCCGTGATTTTGGATGTTGTGAAGAAGGAGGTGACCAAGCTTCTTCAGGCTGGGATCATCTATCCTATATCAGATAGTCAGTGGGTGAGTCCAGTCCAGGTGGTCCCCAAGAAGACACGCCTCACTGTTGTGAAGAATGAGAGGGATGAGCTCATTCCCACCAGAATACAAAATAGTTAGAGGGTCTGTATCGACTATCGAAGGCTCAATCAGGCAACACGGAAGGACCATTTTCCACTGCCTTTCATTGACCAGATGCTTGAGCGTCTGGCAGGTAAATCTCATTACTGCTTTTTGGATGGTTTCTCTGATTATTTTCAGATCCATATTGCTCCTAAGGATCAGGAGAAAACCACATTCACCAGCCCCTTTGGCACTTTTGCCTATAGGAGAATGCCTTTTGGCCTATGCAACGCCCCTAGTACCTTCCAGCGTTGCATGCTTAGTATCTTTTCAGATTTTCTTGAAAATTGTATAAAGGTGTTTATGGATGATTTCACTGCGTATGGATCCTCGTTTGATGAATGCTTAGATAATTTGGATAGAGTGCTTAATAGATGCATTGAAACTAATCTTGTTCTAAATTTTGGAAAATGTCACTTCATGGTAGAACAAGGTATAGTTTTAGGGCATATCATTTCTAGTAAGGGCATAGAAGTGGATCCTGCAAAAATCTCTGTTATTTCACAATTTCCTTACCCCTCTTGTGTGCGAGAGGTTCGATCTTTTCTTGGCCATGCAGGTTTCTACAGGCGCTTCATTAAAGACTTCAGTAAGAAGGCCCTTCCACTATCCAATTTGCATCAGAAAGATATTGAATTTGATTTTGATGACAGGTGCAAAAAGGCGTTTGACTGCCTCAAGGAAGCACTGACCACCACTCATATAATCCAGGCACCTGATTGGACAGTCCCATTTGAGTTGATGTGTGATGCATATAATTATGCATTGGGGGCGGTCCTAGCACACTAAGTTGATAAGTTGCCTTGGGTAATATATTATGCTTCCAGGACTTTAGATGCTGCCCAAGCTAACTATACCACCACCGAGAAAGAGCTTCTTGCCATTGTTTTTGCTCTTGATAAATTTAGATCATATTTGCTTGGTTCTCGTGTTATTGTGTTCACTGACCATGCAACTCTGAAGTACCTATTGAAGAAGGCTGATTCAAAGCCTCGATTGATCAAGTGGATGCTCTCGCTCCAAGAATTTTATTTGGATATCCGAGAGGGAGTGGAACTCAGAATTTGGTAGCAGACCACCTCAGGAGAATTGAGAGAGCTGAGGATAATTCTGAAGTGTTGCCCATCCAGGATGATTTTCCTGATGAAAATTTGTTAGTTATTTCTTCTATCTCTGTTTCTTACCCTACCACCCCATGGTTTGCAAATATTGTCAATTATTTGGTTGCTTCTGTTTTTCCTCCCTTAGCATCCAGAGCTTAATGTGATAAACTTAAGAGCGATGCTAAGTATTATATTTGGGATGACCCGTATTTGTGGAAGTTGTGCAGTGAGTAGGTTACCAGGAGATGCATTCTAGACCATGAGATTGACTCAGTCCTGCAATTTTGTCATTCTTCTACAATTGGTGGTCATCTTGCCATTCAGAGGATAGCTCGCAAGGTGCTTGACTGTGGTTTCTATTGGCCCACCATCTTCAAGGATGCGTTGAGGATTTGCAGCACTTGTGAGCAGTGTCAGAGACCAAGAGGGTCCCTTACATGGAGATAACAGATGCCCCAACAACCCATGTTGTTTTGTGAGGTGTTTGATGTTTGGGGTATCGATTTCATGGGTCCCTTCCCTGTTTCTTTTGGTTTTTATTATATTCTCCTTGCTGTTGATTATGTTTCAAAATGGGTGGAAGCCAAGGCCACCAGGACTAATGATGCTCGGGTTGTTGTGGATTTTGTCAGATCTAACATCTTTTGCAGATTTGGAGTACCTAGAGCCATTGTTAGTGATCAAGGCACCCATTTCTGTAACAGGTCCATGCAGGCTTTGCTCAAGAAGTATAGGGTTGTTCACAAAGTCTCTACACCTTACAACCCCCAAACTAATGGGCAGCCTGAAATCTCAAACAGGGAGATCAAGAGGATTTTAGAGAAGATTGTCTAGCCCAACAGAAAGGATTGGAGAAACAGACTAGAGTGTTAGAATCACGCAGCGGAATGTTTGCGTGGTCGGACAAAAACCAAGAGGGGGGGTGAATTGGTTTCTTAATAAAAATTAGGTTTTCAAAATTTTCCCAAATTTTACCGATTAAAACTGTGTAAATGTAAATAGAGAAGAGAAGAGAATCTTACACAGGAGATTTATACTGGTTCGGATCAAAAGACCCTACGTCTAGTTGTTAATCACTCAAAGAGAGGATTAACGCTGTCACTATAATCAAATTGTTACAATACAAATTACAATGGAAAAGATAAAGTTAAAGATAACACCTCTCTTGAAACCCACAAGAGATGAAGAACAACTTTCCCCAGAGACGGCACAACACACAATCCACTAAGAACTCCACTTAGTGATTCTTATCGCTTCTAGCTCACACCAGGTTCCAAAAGCCCCTTTTTCTTGCAACGAATAGTTCTCTAGCACTATAGCACTTAACTTTTGTATGAAAAGGTTGTTCTACTTTTCTGAGTGCCATAGAAGAGTTTAAGTAGAGAAATTAGGGTTTGGGAATTGGGATTTTTGGAATTAGGGTTCTTGGGAAAAGGGTTTTCGAAAATAGGTTTGATTTGAAGTTAAAAATCAAAATCTGACTGAAATAATCGATTAAAAGAAGTATTAATCGATGAAAACAGAGCCAAATATCAACAGAACCCAAACCTCTCTGTTTTAATCGATTAAAAGGTGGTTTAATCGATTAAACCACCTGATAATCGATTAAAAGTTGGTTTAATCGATTAAACTAGTTAGTTTTTACAGAAAATGATTTTTCTCACTGTTTTAATCGATTGTTTCCCTATTGAATCGATTAAAGCCGAGCCTGAATGATAAATTTTAGCTTTTTGAAGCTTCTAAGGTGCAGACTATGTACTGGCTATCTTAAACTCTAATATTACAGACTCAATTTAATTGAAACAGAGTTATTACAATACAAAACAAGTCTTCAACACTCTAAGTCTTTGTGTTCTTGAATCATCATCAAAATCAACAATCTTCATGTCTATCAAGTGCAGCATCAAGTCCTTGAATGTTCAACAATCTCCCCCTTTTTGATGATGATCAAAATTATCTTTTAAAGCCTTGTAATAACTTGTTTTATTTGTCATACTAACAAACACATTAAACATACCAGATAATATTTAAAAACAATCATATTATGGCTTTAAATATTTTCTCCCCCTATTTTGATTAGAATAAAAAATAAGTCATCTGTTGCAAACATAAGAGCTCCTCCTCAAAATATGCATAAGTTGGAGATAACTCCCCCTCAATCAAAGCATTAAAGAAACATCATATTTTATTGCAGAAACAATCATTCATTACAATAACAAGAGAAAATAACAAAAAGAAAATAATCAACAAAATTTAAAATTCTACACTATCATCATCATTAAAGTGTGCATCAAATCTATTTTCTAAACAGCACACTTTATCATCTACATCAGATATACGGCAAATTATTTCCTCATGCCGTACTCCAGAAAGAGTGAAGAATGATTGCATCCTCTGATTCATGTCAGATAACATGTCTTCCATGGATTGTCGGGTTTCATGATAAGTAGAGGAAGTTCCAACACTTTGGATTTGGTCAGAGGGAAACTCAGCAGCTAGAGGCATATCTTCATCAAAATCTTCATTAGCATCACCTTGATTATGAACGTCATCTTTGTGAACATAAATATCATTGACACGCACCATTTGGAGTTGAATCAATGTGTTGTCCAGCATGAGGTTCAAGTTATTTGTTCTAACTGCTTGTTCACCTTCAACATTCACTCCTTTATATTCAAGAATACAAGAGACAAGTAAAGCATAAGAAATTTTGAATGTGGGATGACGTTTTGCTTTTAACATGGTCATTGTGACAAGAACGCCCCAATCTAACAGCTCATTATTCATTATGGCATGAATAATACGAAGATCAATGGAAGAACATTGGGCATGATTTGTAGCTCGTGGACATAGGATCCAGACAATTAGATGGAGAATCATGCGTTCCTCCTTCTTTAAAGGTCCATCATGAAGGAGACGCCCAATCTCCATGGAGGGATTTCTCAGAAAAGAACGGTAAGCTAAAAACCTGTCAAAGTCATCTAACTCACCATAAATGTTAATAGCATCTTCTCTAATTGGAAAGTGAGCGACATTTTCCCAAATATCATCGTCGAGAATAATGGTGACACCCTTTACTCTAGAAGTAGCAATTTGATCTCTAAATTTAAATCTAGAGTAAAATACCCTAACTAAGTCAGGATAATAAGTACCTTGCATTTGGATGAAGAGAAGAACTCCTTGAATTTAAAGAAGGTTGGGAAAATTGAATCCCCTATTGATGAATTGCTCACCAATAAGAAACTTGGGAGAAATAATAGCCCGTTCCTTCCAGTAGGTCAGAAATTCTTGTTGGCCATCTATATCAGAAATCCATCCTTCTACGGAATTAGGATGGGGTCGAGATGAGGGTGCAGATCTTCTTCTAGTAGGGATCTTAGCACGAGAAGATGAGGCCATTGAAAGATTAGAGGAATAACAAGAAGATTTAGAAAGCTAAGTGTAGTGAGAAGAGGGCAAGATAGCTAGAATAAGGCAAGATAGCTTGATTTCAAGAGATAGAAGTGAATAGAAGTGAAATGAAGGTCCCTATTTATAACCAAGCATCTCCAACGTTCATATGGAAGGGAATAATAGTCAAAATATCCGTTGGCAACGGCTAGGAAGCCAACCTGGTCAGATTTAATCGATTAAAATTCAAATTAATCGATTAAATCACTTCTAGACCCAATTAATCGATTATTTTGTGCTGTTAATCGATTAATACTAGTTTTAATCGATTAATGGACGAATTAATCGATTATTCTAGAGAGGAATGCCCTGTTTTGAGTGTTTTGGATGCAAATAATCGATTATAACTCCAATTAATCGATTATTCCAGAGAGGAATGCCCTGTTTTGAGAGTTTTAACACATGATAACCCATGAACATCCTACAAAATGAATTATAGCATTACAACCATCCAAAAACAGTCAAATTAAGCAGAATTTAAGCTATTTCTAATATCCCTAAGTCTCTTCTAAGATCATAAAATCTATCCTTGGGTAGAGGCTTAGTAAAAATATTTGCTAATTGATTCTTTGTATCAACGTACTCTATTTTACAGTTTCCTTTGCTGATATGATCTCTCAAAAAGTGATGACTTATTTCTATATGTTTAGTCCTAGAGTGCATTACTGGATTCTTAGTAGGATTTATTGCACTCGTATTATCACACATCAAAGGAATGTCATTTAAAATGATACTATAATCTTCTAACTGTTGTTTCATCCACAAAATTTGAGCATAACAACTACCAGCTGCAATATATTTAGCTTCAGTGGTAGATAAAGCAACACATGCATGTTTCTTAGAATGCCAGGATATTAAGGATGAACCTAACAAATGACATGTCCCACTAGTACTTTTCCTATCAATTTTACATCCACCATAATTAGCATCAGAATATCCTATTAAACTCATACAAGCATCAGACGGATACCACAAACCAAAACCAATAGTTCCTTTTAAGTATTTTAAAATATGTTTCACTGCAATTAGATGAGATTCTTTAGGACAAGCCTGAAATCTAGCACACACACAGACAGAATGCATAATATCAGGTCTACTTCCAGTTAAGTATAACAGTGATCCTATCATACCTCTATACATAGTTTGATTAACTTCCAAACCTGATTCATCCTTGTCTAGATAGCATGAAGTTCCCATGGGTGTGTTAGCTTCCTTTGAGGTGTCCATTCCAAACTTTTTAAGGATCTCTTTGCAGTATTTGGTTTGAGAGATGAAAATTCCATCTTTAAGTTGCTTGATTTGTAGTCCAAGGAAGAATGTCAATTCTCCCATCATAGACATTTCAAACTCTCCCTGCATTATCTTAGCAAATTCTACACATAACGAATTATCAGTTCATCCAAAAATAATATCATCAACATACACCTGGACCAATAAGATATGTTCTTTAACTTTCTTTATAAACAGTGTAGAATCAATTTTTCCTCTAGAAAAATCATTTGATGTTAGGAAACTACTTAACCTTTCATACCAAGATCTAGGAGCTTGTTTCAACCCGTATAAAGCTTTCTTTAATTTAAAAACATGATTAGGAAAACTAAAATCTTCAAATCCAGGGGGTTGCTCCACATAAACTTCTTCTTTAATAAAACCATTCAAAAATGCACTCTTAACATCCATTTGATATAACTTAAATTTCATCAAAGATGCATAAGCAAGAAGTAGGCGTATAGCCTCTAACCTGGCAACAGGAGCATAAGTTTCATCATAATCTATACCTTCCTCCTGACAATAGCCTTTTGCAACAAGTCTGGATTTATTCTTTGTTATGTTCCCATCTTCATCAAGCTTATTTCTAAACACCCATTTGGTTCCAATAACTTGATGTGATTCTTCCCTCGGGATTAATTCCCAGACTTGATTCCTTTCAAATTGGTTAAGTTCTTCTTGCATGGCTATGCACCATTGGTCATCTTTAAGTGCTTCCTCAACATTCTTGGGTTCAATCTGTGACACAAAAGCTACAGACATACAAAAATTAGTCATGTTTCTAGTTCTTACTCCTTTTGAGATATCACCAATGATATTGTCCATTGAGAGTCCTCTAGGTGATTGCCATTCTTTTGCTAATTCAGGCGTTTGAGAAGGCTCATTTTCTTCCGAATATAATTCATCAAGAGCCTCTCTTATATATTCATCATCACCTGCAATTTCTTTATTTGACTCAAGAGGATTTCCCCCAAGGTCTACAATCTCATCAAAGGTAACATGTATAGATTCTTCTATATTCAAAGTTCTTCTATTAAACACCCTATAAGCCTTGCTAGTTAATGAATAACCTAAGAAAATGCCCTCATCAGCTTTAGAGTCAAATTTTCCTAAGTTATCTTTTCCATTATTCAACACAAAGCACTTACATCCAAAAATTTTCAAATGAGCAACATTAGACTTTCTACCATTAAACAATTCATATGGAGTAGATTTAATAATTGACCTAATGAGCATTCTATTCAAAACATACTAAATGATTAATTTTCTTTGAAAAAATACAAGAGACAAACAATTCATTTAACTATAGGAACCCAAATATATTTACCTTTAGGTACACCAAAATGTTTAATTTTACATCTATTTGACGTGTGACCTTGTTTCATGCAATAAAAACATGCTTTAGATGTAGTATTTGAAAATGATGCATTTCTAATCATAGATGCTCTAGTTCCTTTTTCTACCCATACTCTTTTCTTTTTAGTTTTAGACTTTTTCATAGAAACTTGATGATTTACATTATTTTGAGCAAAAACAGTTTTATCCTTCTTAAGATCACTTATTTCCATTTCGGCTTTATCAAGTAGATGATTTAGGATATCTATGTCATATTCATGCTCTTTACAAGTTTCACATGCTAAATTCTTATCCTCATCTAAACATACAATTTTCGTGTTTAATACCTCTTTTTCTTCTAAACATGTAATTTTCATTTTTAAAAGAGTCAATTTCCTTTTTGGATCTACTTAAATTCTTCTTTACAACTTTATATTCATTCTTCAAGTTCTTAAAAGCACTAAACAATTCATTATAAGCATTTTGCAATTCATCATAGTTATTATCCTCATCACTAGAATATGTGTCGGAATCACTTACCTCAAAATCGGATGATATGTTGTCATTTGCCATTAAGCAAATGTTTGCTTCTATTTCTGAGTCACTTGATTCCGAACTTGAGTCACTGTTGTCCCAAGCAATGTAGGCTTTCTTCTTGAAGTGCTTTTTGCCTTTAACTTCATCGTTCTTCTTATTTGGACATTCGGTCTTTACATGTCCTGCTTCACCACAACCATAGCATTTTATATTTACGGAAGAATTTTCCCTTACCTTTCCTTTACCTTTGAAGGGATGTCTTCCTTTTGCTTTCATGAATTTGGTGAACTTCTTTATCATAAGACTCAGCTCTTCTTCTTCATTTTTCGAGTCTTCTTCTTTTTCCTTTTTATTTTTACCTTTGGAAATTTCGGTTTTGAAGGCTAGATTCTTCTTTTGATATTGGCCTTCTTCTTCGTTTAACCTTCCAAGCTCTAACTCATGTTCTCTAAGTTTTCCAAAGAGCGCCGCCATAGACATAGTGGCAAGATTTTGTGACTCCGAGATGGCCGTCACCTTAGGTTGCCATTTCCTATCCAAAGATTTCAAAATTTTAACATTTAATTCATCAACATCAAAGATTTTACCTAGTCCGGTGAGATGGTTCACGATATGAGTGAAACGCTTTTGTACGTCAAAGATCGTTTCGCCTGGTTGCATCCGGAACATCTCGTATTCTTGGATTAGAGAATTTTTGCGTGCTCTTTTAACGTCGTCAGTTCCTTCGTGGGTCACTCTAAGCATTTCCCACATTTCCTGTGCACTTTTACAAACAGAAATTCTATAAAACTCGTCAAGGGTTAGAGCAGATGAAATAATATTTCTAGCCCTAACGTCAAATTGGGCTTTCCTATTTTCTTCTACAGTCCATCTAGAAAAAGGTTTGGGAACTTCAACACTGTTCTCAGTAACTTTAGGAACAAATGGACCGTTTAAAACAGCGTCCCAAACGCCTCTATCAACAGACTCTAAAAAGATTTGCATTCTTATTTTCCAGAAAGGATAATTTTGACCCGCAAAAAGTGGGGGTCTGTTGATAGACGCACCTTCAGCAAAAGTTTGATTTTGTCCAGCCATTTTTGAAAAATTGAATGACTATCAAAGCAAGCTCTGATACTACTTGTTAGAATCGCGCAGCGGAATGTTCGCGTGGTCGAACAAAAACCAAGAGGGGGGGTGAATTGGTTTCTTAACAAAAATTAGGTTTTCAAAATTTTCCCCAAATTTTACCGATTAAAAACTGTGTAAATGTAAATATAGAAGAGAAGATAATCTTACGCAGGAAATTTATACTGGTTCGGATCAAAAGACCCTACGTCCAGTTGCTAATCACTCAAACAGAGGATTAACGCTGTCACTATAATCAAGTTGTTACAAACAAATTACAATTGAACAAGACAAAGTAAAGAAAACACCTCTCTTGAAATCCACAAGAAATGAAGAACAGCTTTCCCTAGAGACAGCACAGCACACAATCCACTAAGAACTCCACTTAGTGATTCTTATCGCTTCTAGCCCACACCAGGTTCCAAAAGCCCATTTTTCTTGCAACAAACAGTTCTCTGGCACTACAACACTTAACTTTTGTATGAAAAAGGTTGTTCTACTTTTCTGAGTGCCATAGAAGAGTTTAAGTAGAGAAATTAGGGTTTGCGAGTTGGGATTTTTGGAATTAGGGTTCTTGGGAAAAGGGTTTTCGAAAATAGGTTTGATTTGAAGTTAAAAATCAAAATCTGACTGAAATAATCGATTAAAAGAAGTATTAATCGATTAAAACAGAGCCAAATATCAACAGAACCCAAACCTCTCTGTTTTAATCGATTAAAAGGTGGTTTAATCGATTAAACCACCTGATAATCAATTAAACCAGTGAGTTTTTACAGAAAATGATTTTTCTCACTATTTTAATCGATTATTTCCCTATTTAATCGATTAAAGCCGAGCCTGGATGATAAATTTGAGCTTTTTGAAGCTTCTAAGGTGCAGACTATGTACTGGCTATCTTAAACTCTAATATTACAGACTCAATCTAATTGAAATAGAGTTATTACAATACAAAACAAGTCTTCAACACTCTAAGTCTTTGTGTTCTTGAATCATCATCAAAATCAACAATCTTCATGTCTATCAAGTGCAGCATCAAGTCCTTGAATGTTCAACATAGAGGATGCTCTTTGGGAGCATAGGACTGCTTACAAGGCACCTATAGGGATGTCTCCCTATCGGGTTGTCTTTGGTAAGCCTTGCCACCTACCAGTGGAGATAGAGCACCGAGCATATTGGGTTGTGAAATCATGCAACTTCTCACTTGATGAAGCTGGAGAGGAGAGGAAGCTACAGATAAATGAATTGGATGAGATCCGTTTGGAAGCTTATGAGAACTCCATGTTCTACAAAGAGAAAACTAAGAGATTCCATGATAGCTCCATAGCTAGGAAGGAGTTCTTTGTTGGTCAGCAAGTGCTATTGTACAATTCCAGATTGGGTCTCATGGGTGGTAAGTTGCGTTCAAAGTGGATTGGACCTTTTATTGTTACTAATGTTTATCCTTATGGTGCAGTTAAAATCAAAAGTGAATCCACAGAAAAGAGCTTCAAGGTTAATGGCCATCAACTGAAACCATTCCTCAGCAATCCTTCTCTAGTGGATGTAGTTGTGGAGGAGATATCCATGATTGATCCCACTTCTCTTCCACCATGACTTAGGGAGTTTTCTTTTTCCTTCTTCTCTTCACTTTTTCTACACTTGTCTAATTCTATAAGTAATTTACTTTCCTGATCTTGTGTTTGTGCTACATTGGGACAATGTGTTGTTTAAGTGCGGGGGAATTGGAGACTACTTTAGGTGTAGTAATTTAGGTTTATGTTTTATGTACAGTTTTGCATGTTTCTTTTTTATCTCTGGGTTTTGTTTAGGTTATGGGCACTTTCTTCACTCTTGGATAGGAATTGCTTTATGCTTTTTGGATTGAAATCCCTGTTTTTCTCTGCTTGTCAAGTTAGTTATGATGTTTGAGAGGTTGAATCGAATGCGACAATCTTACCCTTTGTGAGGAATTGAGCCATTATCTGTTCTTTCTTGTGTGTTATGCCTCTTGATTGCTTGAGCAGTATCCTTGGCTTGACTCTGATTGATACTTCTTGATTCACATGCATGTTTGGATATGATTAAGGCATTTTTGTTCTGATTAGCCTCTAGCCAAATGAGCCTACCTTGAATTAATTCCTTTGATAGCCCCTTTGAGCCTATGTTTCCCTTTATTTCTTTTGAAGCTCATTAAAAGCCTTATGTGAAAAACCATGATTACCTTAACCTCAGGGATTTTTGGAGCTTTGGAATTGTTTTGGGAATAAGTTATTGAATAAGTGTGGGGGGTGCATTTTGTATTTCATTGGATGATGTACTGGCTAGTTGGTTATCTCTGTTGTATAGTTTTTGTGCTTTCCTTTCAGTGTATTTCATGTTATTCAAAAAAAAAAGAAAAGAAAGAAAAGTTGTGGTTGAGGCAAAGGCAGTAGTGGAGGTTTGATATTAGAGGTTTTTGGGCATGCATCTTGTGCTTATTTTTTTACTTATTCCCCATTGTTCCTCTAGTTCCTCTGGTTTATAGCTACTTATCCCATATGATATCCTCTACCTTGTCCCCACCCCCATTACAACCTAAAAAGACCTTTTGATCTTTTTGTGCATGTGCGTTGGGTGTTGAGTTTAGAGGCTTGCCAAGTCTATCTGTTGTTTGCTTTTCTTGTGTGTTTTGAGAGTATAAAGTAGCCTAGACACATGAGAGATATAGTGCATCTTGTGAGGTTTGGTCACTTTGATTCACCTTTTGAACTGATTGACCTCTTGTCGGTTTTGAAATGCTTGGATGATTTCCATGAGTATCTGGTTTCTCCGACTCTTTGTGTGTTGGATGTTGTCTACTCCTTTCTTTTCCCAGGATTCATTAAGGATTGTGTAAATTTGTTTGTGTTTTGTGTGTCTTCTTGTTCCTGCTCCTTTTTGTTGTGTTACTCTCTTCGATGTCTTTGGAATTTCTCCTTGCTTTGCTTCTTGATTTTGCCCAGGAGTGCAAAAGGCTAAGTGTGGGGGAATTTGATGAGCCATTATTTTCCCGCATTTTCTTAACTTTCTGTACCTATCTTAATCATTGCATTGTGCTTAATTGTCTAATATTAGTGCATTTTCATTGATTGGGCTTCATTGGGCCATTATTCTGAATTTTGCTTAATTTAGCATTTATTGGTCTAATTATCCCGCTTGGCGAGACGGCCGTCTCGATGCGCGTAAAATCGAGATCGCCGTCTCGACTTCCTAGACGGCGGTCCCGAATTTGGTTTTTTCCCTATAAATAGGGGAGGGGTTTTGGGGTTTCCTCACAACTCCCCTGCACTCCAACTCTCTGATCTCTAACTTCCAAGCACTTTTTCGCCAAAAATGTACCGTGAAAGTCAGACAAGGAAGAGAAGAGGTTCTGCTGGCCCTAGCAGTTCCTCAGTACCTGCCCCTCAAGACCCCACTCAGCTCTCTCCGGCGCACCAGGCTCGTCTTGAGCACATTAGGGGGTACAGATGGCACCCCATGCTCAAGTTAGACTTCGGCATCCTCGCCGAATTTGGGTGGGAGGACGACGTCCAGGCCAACATTGACAGCATTGGATGGGGCTACCTCCTACAGTCTCCACCCACCCATGTGTACCCCCAGGTGGTACGGGAGTTTCTTGCCTCCATCTCCTACGCCGAGACTCCCGCCATGATCCCAGGCCTGTCACCAACGAAAATGGTGACATACTTTATGGGTGGGATGTATCGGACCACCACTCTGGACGAATTCAACGTGTCCATCGGATTCGTCCAGCCCAGGGACGTGCTAACCCGGGAATACCAGGAGGCCATCTGCGCACGCCCCACCAACCTCACCGCCGGCGAGATGTGGGAGGAGCTCACCAGGGCACCCACTTTGCCCACGCTGATGAAGGGCTCAACACTCCCCCCGGCCCTCCGCATTGGCCACAAGCTGCTGGCGGGGACCATCCACGGAAGGAAGGAGAGTCAGGGAAAGGTAACACTCCCCGACCTCTTCGTCCTTTACTGCATGAGCCAGAGGCGCTGATGCAACCCTGGTTATTTCTTCCTGAAGGCCCTCAAGGAATTCGGGAGCAGGCCAGTGGGAGTCGTCCTCATGGCCCCCCTCATCACCCCCCTAGCAGAGAAATGGGGGTGCAGTGGCGGGGAAGAACTGGGCTCCAGCCTATGACCTGAATCCATCAACGGGTCGATCCTGGTCACCATGGGAATGCTGCTGCGCCACGGGACCCAGCTGGTCCTCCACCCATCGCTGGATTTCACTTTGGATCTCCAGGATATCGTGGCAATGTGCGATCTCCCAACACCTCCCGAGTTCCAACAACAACAGCATCAGCAACAATAACAGCAGCAGTACACATATGACTTTGCTGGTGTAAACCGTAACATCTACGATCTGTGCCAGCAATTTGAGCAGATGTCTGTGAGGCAAGAACAGATGTCCCTAAGGCAGGAAGCCTTCGACACCAGACTGGAGACGATATACCAATATCAGGAGGGAATGAGGCAAGATTGGGCAACATTCCAGCAAGAATACCGCGATGAAGTTCGGGACCAAGCAGAGTTCCAGAGGCATATGTATCGACAATTTCCCTCCTACGGATCATCTCCAGATGAGAGCCCATCTTCTTAGGGATAGTACTCATAGAATAGGACTGCTGTAATAAAATCTTTTATAAATAAAATTTTATTCCATGCATATTTTTGTTATCCCTTCCAAAAGTCAGTGTAACCAAAAGAAGCTAAAGAGTAAAAAGACTTACGCTCAAGAAAAAAGCCAAAATCCAAAATCACGAGGAAAAAAGAGATAAAGCCGCGAGAAAAGGCAGGATTAAAACAAGTCAACCACCTTGACCAACAAACTTCGACAACCAATCAAGAGTCGAACAACACACAAAGCCCACCTGACCAACCAACAAGAGTTAGGTGATCACCATCAAAAGATCAAAAACAAAGAATTCCCAGCAACCAACAAGGTTGGATGAACACCACAAAATCCTCGGCACAGACCAGACGACCATTCCCAGGAAAAGACAAACAAAAACAAAGAAAGCACATCTCAACATGGGCGCATGAGCCACCCGAGCAGTAAGCCGCCACCACCACCAGTCCTACGCAGTGGACTGTACCAGCCTGATAGGGGGTTTATACCTATCAACCCGCGCACGCAAGTGCGCCTGATCTGCGCTCAAGCCGGATCAGTAAGTCGCAACTACCAGCCTGATAGGGGGGGGGGGTTCATACTCATCCAGTCCGACGCACAGCGGAATGCAACTACCAACCTGATGGGGGGTTTATACCCATCAACTGAAGGATCGGCTACTGTCAGAAGGAGTATCCTGAGGTTCTACCACGTGTCAACCAAAGGGATCGACTACCGTTAGAAGGAGTATCCTGGAGGTGTACAACACAAATTTTCCCCAGAAGATCAACCGCCGCAAGACGGAGCATCCGAAGGGTAACCGGGCAAGAGGGTCAACTCCTTTACCTTCCAGTCGATCTTCTTGGCACAGCAGACGCACAACAGACTGCAACTACCAGCCTGATGGGGGATTCATACTCATCCAGTCCGACGCACAGCGGACTACAACTACCAACCTAATGGGGGGTTTATATCCATCAACCGAAGGATCGGCTACCGTCAGAAGGAGTATCCTGAGGTTCCACCACGTGTCAACCAAAGGGATCGGCTACCGTCAGAAGGAGTATCCTGGAGGTGCACAACACAAATTTTCCCCAGAAGATCAACCACCGCAAGACGGAGCATCCGAAGGGTAACCAGGCAAGAGGGTCAACTCCTTTACCTTCCAGTCGATCTTCTTGGCACAGCAGGCCAACGGCCGACTGGTCAGGTAAAGGGGGGGCAGCTGTAGACCCCAAATCTTGCTCGGCCTCATAATAAAGACCAGAAGATTTTTTATTCGAAGATGGATGAAACCTAAGAAGCCACTAGGAGAGACTATTAGGCCCCATACTAGGATAGGAGGGATTTTTGGCATAAAAATAAGGATTTTCGCCTTTTAGGGTTGAGACCGCCGTCTCGCCTTGCGAAAGTGGCGAGATCGCCATCTCGTTTGGCGAGACGGCCGTCTTGCCATTTCTGCAAGGCAAGACGGCCGTCTCGACCTTGTCAGACGAGACGACCATCTTGACCTGACAGACACGAATCCCTATAAATTGTCTCGCCATTCCCTTCATTTCACACAGTTCTTCCATTCTCTCTCTAGTCACTTCCTCAAATTCTCTTTCTAGAATTCCCCCTGAAGCATTTTCGGAGTTTTTGAGAGCTTTCTAAGAGTTTTATAGTGTTTTTTGAGAGATCTGGCGCTGTAAAGAGTGAAGGGCTGCCAAAAAGCACCCAAATTGGAAAGAAATTAATAGAAAGCTTTCCTCGGAGGTTTCTACACTCTCCCTCTCTCCTTTACCACTTTATTTTTAATTACGCAATAGACATTAGGGCCATGTAGTCATAATTTTAAATTCCGCAAATAAAGGGTAAAAGCGTATTTTCACCGATTTATTTATTCAAAGTAGCTAGCCCATCATAGGGAACCCGAAAGGGGTGTCGTAAGGGAACTAACACTTCCCTTACACGTAACTAACTCCCTTACCCAACTCTAGTTCTAATGACCAAAGTTGGTTTTTCAAAACCCAACGCCTTTTTACTCCTTTTCCGATGTTTCCGGTAAAAACATCGGTGGCGACTCCAAAAAGAACCCTTCAAAATTAGTTCTTGGTTTAGCCCGGTTATCGGACAATCCAAGAGCGCCTTTTCGAAAACCTCGCCCCTAGGTTCAGCCCGATTATCGGACAACCTAAAGGCGTTGTAACCACACCCATAAAAACGCAAAAAATGGAAAGTCAGAACCATCGCGTCGCTCCGACTGCCTCGTTTTGACAGCGGCGACAGGAGGAATTGATACAAATTTTGAAAGAATATGTGGATATGTTTGCCTGGTCCTATCATGACATGCCCGAGCTCGATACAAGCATAGTGGAACATCGTTTGCCTTTAAAAGAGGGATTTGGGCCTGTGAAACAAAAACTCAAGAGAATTAAACCGTATTGGTCCTTGATGATTAAGGAGGAAGTACAAAGACAACTAGACACTAACTTCCTAGTAGTGTCCAAATACCCTGAATGGCTGGCAAACATAGTGCCTGTCATCAAGAAAAGCGGAAAAGTCAGAGTATGTGTGGACTATAGGGACCTAAATCGAGCAAGTCCAAAGGATGACTTCCCCTTACGACACATTGACACATTAGTGGATCACAGCGCTACAAACATGCTTTATTCCTTCATGGACGGAGATACGGGGTATAATCAGATTAAGTTGGTCGTCGAGGATAGGGAAAAAACCTCCTTCATCACACTGTGGGGTACCTTTTGCTACAGGGTAATTCCTTTTGGGCTCAAAACTGCAGGGGCTACCTATCAGAGGGATATGGTCACATTATTCCACGACATGATCCACAAAGAAATAGAAGTATACGTGGATGACATGATTGCCAAGTCCAGAAACGAGGTGGACCATATTCAATATCTTAAGAAGTTGTTTGATCGACTTCAAAAATATCAGCTTAAACTGAACCCAACAAAATGTACATTCGGAGTACGATCAGGAAAACTCCTAGGGTTCATCGTCAGCCAAAAGGGAATCGAGGTAGACCTTGACAAAACAAAGGCAATTTTGGAAATGCCCCCACCAAGAACAAAAAAGGAGGTTAGAGGATTTTTGGGCCGAATCAATTATATTGCCAGGTTCATCGCATAACTAATGGACAAATGTATACCCATCTTTAAGCTGTTGCGCAAAAACCAACCAACGATGTGGAATGAAGAATGCCAACAAGCGTTCAATAAGATCAAGATTTGCTTAACCAATCCACCAGTATTGGTGCCACCCGTTGAAGGAAAACCTCTAATCTTATATCTATCAATACTTGAAGAGTCCATCGGATGTGTGCTCGGTCAGCAAGATGAAACAGGGAAGAAGGAGCGAACCATATATTATCGCAGCAAAAAGTTCCTAGACTATGAAACCCATTATACGCCATTCGAAAAAACATGTTGCGCATTGGTGTGGGCAACTCAACGTCTCCGACAATACATGGCTCGACACATAACATGTTTGGCCTCCAAAATGGACCCAATCAAGTATCTCTTCAAGAAACCCATCTTGACTGGAAGAATAGCTAGGTGGAAAGTGCTCCTCTTAGAATTCGATATCATTCATGTTACCCAGAAAGCTATTAAAGGTAGTTCCCTAGCAGACTATCTAGAACATGGATCGATGAACGAGTACCAATCCCTACAAGACGACTTTCTCGATGAACATATCATGCACATTTAACACGAAGAGACCAAAGAAGATGCATGGACTATGTTTTTTGATGGAGCCTCAAACATGCTTGGACATGGGATCGAAGCCATTTTGATATCCCCAAAAAAGAAATATATCCCGGTAACGGCCAGGTTAAATTTTGACTATACAAATAATATGCCGAATACGAAGCCTGTGCATTGGGAGTCCAAGTAGCTCTATATCATGGGGTGACCAAACTCAGAGTTTTCGGCGATTCATCCCTTGTCATATATCAACTCAAGGGTGAATGGGAAACCCGAAATTCCAAATTAGTCCCATATCTAGAGCATATTCGTGATTTGATTTCGAGGCTGGAAAGTGTCACTTTCAAGTATGTTCCTCGGGAAGACAATCAATTTATAGACGCCCTCGCTACTTTATCATCCATGTTCTCTTTAGACCAAGAGCATGAGATGTCGACTATTCAAATCAAGTTGCATGACAAACAAGCTTTTTGCATGACAGTAAACAGCGAGCAAGACAGAAACCCTTGGTATCATGACATTAAGCAATACCTCAGGAACGGTGAATATCCCGAAGGAATCAGTGATAATGACAAAAGGACCATCCGGAAGAGGGCCACGAGGTTTGCACTGATTGGAGAAACCCTCTATAAAAAGAATTTTGACTCCACTCTATTAAGGTGTGTGGATCATGTGGAGGCTTAAACCCTGATAAAAGAGATTCATAAAGGAGATTTTGGGACCCACGCACCCGGGCATGTCATGGTAAAGAAGATCCTAAGGGCAGCGTATTTCCGGTCCACAATGGAAAGTGACTGTCACCAATAAGCTAAAAGATGTCACAAGTGCCAAGTTTATGCCCATAACATTCACGTTCAGCTCGCGCCTCTCAGCACTTTGGCTACACCACGTCCATTCTCCATATGGGGCATGGACGTCATCAGACCCATTGAGCCCAAAGCATCTTGTAGACCCCAAATCTTGCCTGGGCTCAAAATAAAGAGCAAAAGACCTCCAATTCGAAGATGGGCAAGGCCTAAAAGGTCCCTAGGATAGACTAGTAGGCTCCATATTAGAGTAGGAAGGTTTTTTGTACAGAAAAAATAAGAAATTCCACCGAAAAACCCGAGACGGCTGTCTCACCATCGGCGAAGGGCGAGACCGCCGTCTCATTTGGCGAGATGGTCGTCTCGCCACTCGCCAATGGTGAGACCGCCGTCTTGTTTGGCGAGATGATCGTCTCACCACTCGCCAAAGCGAGATCGCCGTCTCGTTTGGCGAGACGGCCATCCCGCTTGGCGAGATGGTCGTCTCGCCCTTGCCAGGCGAGACGGCCGTCTCGACCTGACAGACACGAATCCCTATAAAAGAAGGGTGCGCTCCTCTTCTTTCCACACAGTTCTCCAACCTTCCCTTCTACAACTTCTTCTAATTTTTCTCCTAGGATCCCTCCGAAGCATTTCCATAGTTTCTTAGAGTTCTTAGAGGTTATTCTGTAGCGTTGCGAGGAAGAGCGACTAGCGTTGTAGAGTGAAGGATTGCCAAAAAGCATCCTACTTCAAGAATTTTAATTACGAAAGCGTGCTTCGAAGGTTTCCACACTTTCTCCCTCTCTTTTACCGCTTTCTATTTACATTTATATGTGCATTAGCTGTTAGGGCCATGTAGTCGATACCTTAAATTCTGCAAGTAAATAAAGGGTAAAAGCGTCATTTTAAAAGTCCATTTATGAAATAAACGGCCCATCATAGGAAACCCGAAAGGGGCGTCGTAGGGAAGCTAATACCTTCCCTACACATAACTAACTCCCTTACCCAACTCTAGTTATAATGGCCAAAGTTGGCTTTTCAAAACCAATGCCTCCTTTTTTCTCCTTTTCAAATGTTTCCGGATAAAACATTGGTGGCGAATCTAGAACCCATTTTCGAAAACTTCACCTTTAGGTCCAGCCCAGTTATCGGACAACCTAAAGGCGTTGTAACATTACTTTAAAAACGCGAGTAGAAAGTCAGAAACCATCGTGTTGCTCCGACCGCCTCTTTATAGTTTTTTTAGTCTGGCAGCTCGAGACGACCGTCTGGGGTGCAGAAAACAGGGATGGCCGTCTGCAGAGGCCGGGACGGCCGTTTGGGATCTGGGACGGCCGTCCCAAGTGACAAAAATGGTTGAGACGATCGTCTGGAATGTGGGACGACCATCTGGACTGACAGGGACGGCCGTCTGGACTGATGGGGACGGCCATCTGGACTTCTGGGACAACTGTCTCGACTGTTTTGGCCAAATTTTGTGTTCTGGGACTCTAGGAAGCTTTCCTTTCTTTATTCGGAAGTCGATTGATGCCGATAGACATCTACCGAAGCTTTATGTTCAAATAGAAAGTCTTCTTAGCCTTTATTGAGCGGCCGGGAAAAATTATGGGTCTATAGCTGCACCCCCTTCACCTGCCTGACTAAGTGTTGGCCTAATGTGCCCACAGAGTTAGTTGGTAGGTGAAGGAGTTAACCCTTTTTTGCCCGGTCATCCTTCGGATGCTCCTTTGCTGAAGTTTGCTGATCCATCGGATGATAAATACTTTTGATAGGTACCAACCCCTATCTGGTTTGAACCTCCTTTTATAAGGCTCTGGTGAGTACTTACCCTCACCGGGTACGAGTCTGTATTTTGCTAGGCTCTTGTGGGTACTTACCCCCTCCTGGTATGAATCTGCATTTTGCTAGATTCTGATGAGTACCTACCCTCATCCGGTACGAACCCTATTTTATAAGGCTCTTGTGGGTACCTACCCCACCTGGTACGAATACGCATTTTGCTAGATTCTCATGAGTACCTACCCTCATCTAGTATGAACCCTATTCTATAAGGCTCTTGTGGGTACCTACCCCCACCTGGTATGAATCTGCATTTTGCTAGATTCTGATGAGTACCTACCCTCATCCGGTACGAACCCTATTCTATAAGGCTCTTGTGGGTACCTACCCCCACCTGGTATGAATCTGCATTCTGCTAGATTCTGATGAGTACCTACCCTCATCCGGTAAGAACCCTATTCTATAAGGCTCTTGTGGGTACCTACCCCCACCTGGTATGAATCTGCATTTTGCTAGATTCTAATGAGTACCTACCCTCATCTGGTACGAACCCTATTCTATAAGGCTCTTGTGGGTACCTACCCCCACCTGGTACGAACCCTATTCTATAAGGTTGTTGTGGGTACCCACCCCCACCCGGTATGAACCCTATTCTATAAGGCTCTTGTGGGTACCTACCCCCACCTAGTACGAACCCTATTCTATAAGGCTCTTGTGGGCACCTACCCCCACCTGGTACGAACCCTATTCTATAAGGCTCTTGTGGGTACCTACCCCCACCGGGTACGAACCCTATTCTATAAGGCTCTTGTGGGTACCTACCCCCACCTTGATTGAATCTACATTTTGCTAGATTCTGATGAGTACCTACCCTCATCTGGTACGAACCCTATTCTATAAGGCTCTTGTGGGTACCTACCCCCACCTGGTATGAATCTGCATTTTGCTAGATTCTGATGAGTACCTACCCTCATCTGGTACGAACCTTATTCTATAAGGCTCTTGGGATGCTCTTTTTGGCGATCAATCTTTTGGTTGATGAGTACAAACCCTCATCTGGTTTTGGAGATGTGTTTGGCGGCTTACTGTTTCTGATCATGCGCCCATTTCCTGGGGAGTGATTTATTTTTTTTTTTACTCTTCTTGTTTTAGTCATTCGGTTTTACCGGGGATTCTTTGTTTTTTGGCTTTTCTGTTTAGCCATCCGATCTTGCCGGGGATTCTTTGTTTTTGGCTTTTCTATTTAGCCATCCAGTCTTGCCGGGGATTCTTTGTTTTTGGCTTTTTTGTTTAGCCATTCGGTTTTACTGGGGATTCTTTGTTGGTTGCCTCCTATTTGGGCAAGAGTCCATTGGGGATTTTTGATTTTTGTTGATTGTGCCTCTTTATGTAGGCATATGCTTTACTGATGGAGGCTTTATGCTTTGGGCTTGTATTGCCTCTTGCATAGGTTGATTTCCCGTTTCTTGGGGATATTAGCTCTTTGCTTGCCTCTGAGTAGGCAGAGGCTTCATTGGAAGTGAAGGCTTTGTATTCCACTAGGGACATCCATATTGGGCGTTATAGGCAATTAACTCCCTGAGGATATAAATTTGTAGTTTTGCCTTTGCTGATAGGCTCACTGGGGATAGTTTTTTTCTTTTTGATGATCCACCGGGGATTTGATTGCTTTTCCCGGAGGTCTATTTTGACTTGCCCCCTAGGGAGGAATGGAGTTTTTGACTCCTTGTTGGATGCTGCTATTTTGAGTTGGCTTTGCCTATGCTCTTATTCCGCTGGGGAATGGGTTTTGACCTTTTTCTCGCGGTTTTATCTCTTTTTTCCGCGATTTTGATATTTGGCTTTCTTAAATGCGTGCGCCTTTTTTAATTTCTTTTATGTATGCAGGCTTTTTTATTATCTACTGGGGATAAAGAGATTTTCTTCTTTTTCTCTTTTTTGGCGATCCACCAAGGAGTTTGTTGGCTTCCTGGGGATCCAATTTTGAGTTGATTTTTTGATGATGGAGTCTTGGCTCCTAGCTTTGTGAAGCTCTTATTGAGCTGGAAGATGGGAATTTTCTTGTTTTCCTCTTTTTGTAGATTTTTCTGAGATGCTCTACTTGGGGATTTTTATTTGGCCTTTTTCTGTTGTGGCTTCTATTGGGGAATGATTTTTTTTTCTTTTCTTCCTTTTTTGAATCCCAGGGGATATGGAGATTTTGACTTCATCTCTTCTTTGGTTGATTTTTATTCTCCTTTTGAAATAGCGGAGATTTTGGATGAATGTGCTTGATGACTCATGTGATAACGAAGCTGAGTCGTGAGGTAATTTTTTTTGTTTTGCCTCTAGAATAGGCGAAGATCTGCTTGAGGTGATCAAGCCTTTATATTAGCTTTTTAATGGCTTCCTCTTTCTTGGATGGAAGGATGGTGGTTGGATCTTAAAATGACTATGTTTGACGGCTCATGTGGTGGTGATGTTGAGCCGTGGAGTAATTTTTGTTTTGCCTTTGGAGTAGGCAAGGATCCGCTTGGGGATAATCGAGCCTCTCCGTTGGCCTCTCTTTTTTTGGTGTACCCTCTTTTATTGGGGTAGACGGAGAATGGTTAGAGCTATTTTTCTTGAAGCTCTTTATTCTGCTGGAGTGGTTTTATTTCGCCTTCTCTTTCTTGAGGGAATTTTTACTTGGAGACTGGATTCTGGCGCCTCCTTATATGCATGTTTATTATTCTTAATTAAAGAAAATTATTTTTTTTCTTGATTTTGACAAAGTCGTTTTGTGCAACTACTTTGTGTGTGGATGTTCTAGATGCAATCTATTTATTTATTTATTTATTTTTGATGCATTTAGAAAGTAACTGGCCTTCTCCCGTTGGCTTCTTATGAATACGCCGATGGGCTCCTCCTTTATGACCATGATGATGGGCTCCTTTTTTTTCATCTCTTGGTTTTAGCCTTATCTTTTGCCTAGATCGCCCTTTACGGGTTTTCGATCTAGCAGGCTGCCTTAATTTTTGCCTAGAATATCTTAGGGGGCTTTTGCCTTATCTTTTGCCTAGACCGTTCTTTTGGGGTTTTCAATCTAGTAGGCTACCCTGATTTTTACCTAAGAATATCCTAGAAGGCATTTATTCTTTTATTATTATTTTTTTATGCTTCCTCTTTTTAGATGCATGCTTGATCTTTGATTAAAGGTCTTTGCGCATATTTATGATTTATCAATAAAGAGGCATTTTCATAATATTTGGTCAAGAGAAAGGAAATGAAAGGGAATCTTATTGATAAATGAGCAAAAGTTTATTTCTTTTATAGAAGGATTTCAAGGATATTTAGAAGAATGGGTGGTTAGGGTTGGCTTCACTATTTAGGCTTAAACAGTCATGTCTATGATATCTGCCCCCTAGTTCTCCTACCTGCTTCAGTTGATATGCCTGAGCTAAGAGTGAAGACTATGCAAACTGTTTGCTTCTGGAAGAATGTTACCTTAGCCGCCTTTCGGTTTTCGATCGAGGTAACCATTTCTCTTTATTATATATATATATATATATATATATATATATATATTTTTTTTTTACCTCTACTTTTTGCCTATGACATATCCTAGCGAGGAATGTAGACCCTATTTTTTGCCCAGGATGCCCTTTGCGGGTTTTCATTCCTGACGGGTCTTGAGCAATGTCTTCAAGCATAATACTTCTTCACCGCATCATAATTGATTGGGTGTCGCAGCTCTTCTCCATCCATATTAGTGAGGATAAGTGCCCCTCCTAAAAAAGCTCGTTTGACCACAAAGGGTCCTTCGTAGTTTGCTGTCCATTTTCCAATTTTATCCTTCTGGGCTGGAAGCAGTTTCTTTATCACTAGATCCCCTTCTTGATAAGTATGAGGGTGGACCTTTTTATCATAAGCCTTTTTTATCATCTTTTGATAGGCTTGTCCATGACATATAGCATTCAGCCGCTTTTCATCGATAAGGTTTAATTGATCATATCGACTTTGAACCCATTCAGCTTCTATTAATTTTGCTTCCATTATAATTCGCAAGGAAGGTATTTCGACCTCTATTGGTAACACGTCCTCCATACCATATACAAGGGAAAATGGAGTAGCTCTTGTTGAGGTCCGTACAGACATTCGATAACCATGAAGAGCAAAAGGCAACATTTCATGCCAATCCTTATAGGTCTTAACCATCTTTTGAACGATCTTTTTGATGTTTTTATTGGCCACTTCTACTGCGCCATTCATTTTGGGCCGATAAGGAGAGGAATTATGGTGTTGAATCTTGAAGTCCTGGCATAGTTCTTTCATCATCTTATTATTCAAGTTGGTTCCATTATCAGTAATAAGACGATGCGGGATGCCATATCGACATATGTTTTTCTCTTAACAAAGGTAGTCACCACCTTTTTAGTCACATGTGCATGAGATGCAGCCCATTTAGTGAAGTAATCGATAGCTACCAAAATGAATCAATGACCATTGGATGCCTTAGGCTCAATGGGTCCGATAACATTTATGCCCCACATAGCAAATGGCCAAGGTATAGCCATAACATTGAGAGGTACCGGTGGAACATGTATATTGTCTGCATGAACCTGACACTTGTGACATTTTCTGGCATACTGATGACAGTCCTTTTCCATTGTGGACCAAAAATATCCTGCCCTGAGGATTTTTCTAGCCATGATATGCCCCGGTGCATGAGTTCCGAAGATTCCTTCATGTATTTCTTTAATCAACATTTGGGCTTCTTCGAGATTGACGCATCTTAACAAAGTAGAATCAAAATTCTTTTTATAAAGGGTTTCTCCTATCAACATAAACCCTATGGCCCTTTTCCGAATAATCCTTTTATCATTGTCCCTGATTCCCTCGGGATATGCACCTTTTGTCAAGTATTGCCTTATATCATGATACCAAGGGGTTTTATCTTTTTCACTGTCCACCATCATACAAAAGGCTTTCTTGTCGTGCCTTTTGACCTGGATGATGGGCATCTCATGTTCTTGTCCTATCACGAACATGGATGATAATGTTGCAGGTGCATCTGCAATCTGGTTATCTTCCCGAGGGATGTAATCGGAACTGATGTTTTCCATTTTTGAAGTCATATTATGGATGTGCTCCAGATAAGGGATTAATTTGGAATTTCTAGTTTCTCATTCACCCTTGAGTTGGTAAATGATAAGGGATGAGTCACCGAATACTTTGAGTCTAGTCACCCCATGATCCAGAGTTGCTTGAATACCTAGAGCACAAGCTTCATATTCTGCCATATTTTTCGTGCAATCAAAGTTTAGTCTGGCTGTTACTGGGATATACTTCTTTTCGGGAGATATTAAAATAGCTCCGATCCCATGTCCTAGTAAGTTTGAAGCTCAATCGAAAAACATGATCCACTTATTGTTTTCAAGTTCTTCATGTTGGATGTGCATTATGTGCTCATCTGGAAAATCATCTTGGCGGGATTGATATTCGTCAGTTGGTCCATGTGCCAGGTAGTCTACTAAAGGACTACCTTTGATTGCTTTCTGAGTGACATGAACAATGTCAAATTCTGAAAGGAGTACCAGCCACCTAGCTATTCTTCCAGTCAAGACGGGTTTTTCAAATAGATATTTGATTGGGTCCATTTTGGAAATTAACCAAGTCGTATGTCTAACCATATATTGTCGAAGGCGCTGAGTTGCCCATACCAATGCACAACATGTTTTTTCGAGTGGTGTATAATGGGTCTCATAGTTTAGAAATTTCTTACTGAGGTAATATATGACTTGTTCTTTCTTACCCGTATCATCTTGTTGACCGAGCACACATCCCATGGACTCGTCGAGTACTGAAAGGTAAAGAATCAGGGGTCTTCCTTCCACAGGTGGTACCAACATTGGGGGATTGGTTAGGCACATTTTGATCATTTCAAAAGCTTGTTGACATTCATCATTCCAAACTTTCGGTTGATTTTTACGCAACAACTTAAAAATGGGTGTACACTTGTCTGTTAATTGCACAATGAACCATGCGATATAATTTATTCGGCCTAAAAACCCTCTAACTTCTTTTTCTGTTCTTGGTGGGGGCATTTCTACAATTGCCTTTGTTTTATCAGGGTCTACCTTAATTCCTTTTTTACTGACAATAAACCCAAGGAGTTTTCCTGATCGTACTTCGAACGTACATTTAGCCGGATTAAGCTTGATCTGGTATTTCCGAAGCCGATTGAATAATTTCTTTAAGTATTGGAGGTGATCCATCTCATTTTTGGATTTGGTGATCATATCATCCACATATACTTCGATTTCTTTGTGGATCATATCGTGAAATAATGTTACCATAGCCCTTTGATAAGTAGCCCCTGCATTCTTGAGTCTAAAAGGCATTACTCTATAACAGAATGTACCCCACGGTGTAATGAAGGAAGTTTTTTCTCTATCTTCAAAAGCCAATTTAATTTGGTTATACCCTGCATATCCATCCATGAAAGAATAGAGAGTATTCGTAGCGGTGTGATCTACCAGCATATCAATATGTGGTAAGGGAAAATAATCTTTTGGACTTGCACGATTTAAGTCCCTGTAATCTACGCATACTCTAATTTTTCTATTCTTCTTTATAACTGGCACGATGTTTGCCAACCATTCAGGGTATTTTGATACGATTAGAAAATTAGCATTGTAGACCCCAAATCTTGCCCGACCTCCAAATAAAGAGCAGAAGACCCCCTATTTGAAGACGGCCGAAGCCTAACAAGCCATTAGGAGAGACTATTAGGCCCCATACTAGGATAGGAGGGAGTTTCTGTACCGAAAAATAAAGTTTCTCGCCCTGAAGGGACGAGACCGCCGTCTGGAAGGACCAGACCGCCGTCTCGCCTCACGCCACACGTAACTAACTCCCTTACCCAACTCTGGTTCTAATGACCAAAGTTGGTTTTCGAAAACCAACGCCTTTTTTTTAAAACTCCTTTTCCGATGTTTCCGGTAAAAACATCGGTGGCGACTCCACGAACCCTTCAAAACCCGTTCTTGGGTTAGCCCGGTTATCGGACAACCCAAGAACACTTTTTGAAAACCTCGTCTCTAGGTTAGTCCGGTTATTGGACAACCTAAGGACGTTGTAACCACCCATAAAAAACGCGAAAGCAAGAGGGTCGAAAAACCATCGCGTCGCTCCGACCGCCCCTTCGTTTTGGGAGGCGGCGACAAGCATCCAACTGTTTTTCTACTTCTTCCTTAATTATCAAGGACCATTCTGGCTTTACTCTTCTGAGCTTTTGCTTAACTGGCCGAAATCTCTCTTTTAGTGGTATTTGTCGCCGCCTCCCAAAAGAGGGGCGGTCGGAGCGACGGGATGGTTTTTCGACCCTCTTTGGTTTTCGCGTTTTTTATTGATGGTTACAACGCCTTTAGGTTGTCCGATAACCGGGCTAACCTAGGGGCGAGGTTTTCGAAAGTATCCCTGGATTGTCCGATAACCGGGCTAACCCAGGGATTTATTTCATTGGGTTCTATGGAGTCGTCACCGATATTTTTACCATAAACATCAGAAAAGGGGTTAAAAAGGCGTTGGTTTTCGAAAACCAACTTGGTCATTAGAACCAGAGTTGGGTAAGGGAGTTAGTTACGTGTAAAGGAAGTGTTAGTTCCTTTACGACGCCCCTTTCGGGTTCCCTATGATAGGCCGGCTACTTTGTGTAAATAATTAAACTGGAAAATTGCGCTTTTACCCTTTTATTATGCGGTATTTAAATTTATGACTACATGGCCCTAGCTTCTATTGCGTAATTTAAATGGCAGTAAAAAAATAGAGAGGGAGAATATGCACCTCCAAAGCAAACTTTTATATTTCTTTAAAGAGAGGGTGCGTTTTGGCAACCCTTCACTCTACAACTCTCAGAAACTCCAGAAATGCCTCGAAGGGATTCTTAAGAAGATTTAGAACGCTCAGTCTATGCCTAGAGACACTCAGAAACTCCGGAAATGCCTCGGAGGGATTCTTAGAGAGAGAAAGTCTAGAGAGAAGGGAGAGCTTCTTGGATTCTGTGTGGAAATGAGGGGGGGAGAGCCCCTATTTATAGTTTTTCGCGCCTGACAGGTCGAGACCGTCATCTCCTCTGGCAGGGTCGAGACCACCGTCTGGAAAGTCTAGACCGCCATCTCGTTCATGGCAGAGGGTCGAGATCGCCGTCTGGGAAATCCAGACCGCCGTCTCGACTAGGTGGGAATCGAGACCGCCGTCTGGAAAATCCAGACCGCCGTCTCGACCTTTGCAGGAATCGAGACCGCCGTCTGGAAAATCAAGACGGCGGTCTCGTCCTGGCCTTGAGACGAGATGGCGGGCTGGTCCCTCCAGACGGCGGTCTCGTCCCTTCAGGGCGAGAAACTTTAATTTCGGGCCAAAAAACCTTCCTATCTTCGTACGAGAGCCTAATAGTCTCTCCTAATGGCTTGTTAGGCTTCGGCCGTCTTCGAATAGGAAGCTTTCTGACTTTATTCTGAGGCCGGGCAAGATTTGGGGTCTACAGCTGCGCCCCCTTTACCCGACCAGTTGGCTGCTGGCCTTTTGTGCCGAGGTGATCGACTAGAGGGTAAAGGAGTTGACCCTCTTGCCCGGTTACCCTTCAGATACTCCGTCTTTGCGGCGGATGATCTTCTAGGGAAATGTTGTGTTGTGCGCTTCTGGGATGCTCCTTTGACGCGGTAGTTGACCCCTTCGGCTGATGAGTACAAACCCCCATCTGGTTTGACGAGTACTAACCCCCGTCCGGTAAGCCCCCTTTTGTAAGGCTTGATGAGTTTACACCCCCATTTGGTGTTTGACCTCCGGATGCTCCATCTTGCGGTAGCTGATCCTTTGGTTGACGAGTACGAACCCTCGTCTGGTTTGGTGCCTCTAGATGCCCCTTCTTGCGGTAGCTGATCCTTTGGCGATGGTGGCGGCTTACTGATTCTGACCATGCGCCGTCTCCCTGAGGAGTGATCTCTGTGTTGGTAGATTACTACTACAAATAAGGCTTTCCACGTTGGTTCTGGAAGGCCTTCAACGGCGGTTCCAGAACCGACGTTGTATCGGCGACGTTGAAAGTCGGGACTTTCAACGTCGGTTCTATTTAACCGACGTGGAAAGTTAATATCGGACTTTCCATGTCGATTAAATAGAACCGACGTTGAAAGTCCCGACTTTCAAATCGAAAATTTTTATTTATTTCCAACCCCTCTCCCCTCTCTCTATTTATCTAGAAATCCCCTCTCTCTTTTATATTATATTTTTATTAGGTCCCTCTCTCTTTTATATTATATTTTTATTATTTATCATCTTTTTTTAAAGTTTAGAGCATTACCAAATTAATTTTTGGTCACTGACAGATTCGAACCCAGTACCTTAGTGTTGGAGGCCGATACTCCAACCACTAAACTACTCGAATTTTTTGATAATAACTTACAAATAAATTATATTTATATACAAATAAATATATATCCGTGTAAATATATAAATATATAAATACAAATATATTTATATATTTTGATATATTTATATAATTATATATTTATATGTTGGATGTGAGGGCACGCTCGAAGGTGAAAGTGTGTCGAGTGAGTTTTCAAAATTTGATGTCAAATTTGTGAGCGAGTCTCTTTATATGGGTTTGTAATTTAATGACAGAATATAATATTTATAATTTATTAATGATATAAAATAAATATGAGAAACGCATCATTCGCTCAAGCGAAAAATACCAATTTTCGCTCAAGCGAGGCTTGAACGAGTGAATTTCCGTGAGTTTTAACGTATTTTCACTCAAGCGAGAGTCAATCTCACTTTCACCCTCGAACGCGCCTTCACATCCAACATATAAATATATAAATATATAACTATATAACTATATAAATATATATAAATATATCAAAATATATAAATATATTTGTATTTATATATTCTATATTTATATATTTACACGAATATATATTTATATGTATATAAATATAATTTATTTGTAAATTATTATAAAAAAATTATAGTAGTTTAGTGGTTGAAGTATCAATTTTCAACTCTAAAATACTGGGTTCAAAAATCTCGTTAGTGACAATTCTCTAACTTAAGTAAATTTTTGGCTAAAAAAAATAAAAACACTTTCCAGAAAATATATATATTTACACGGATATATATTTATTTATATATAAATATAATTAATTTGTAAGTTATTATCGAGAAAATTACAGTAGTTTAGTGGTTGGAGTATCAACTTTTAACTCTAAAATACTGGGTTCGAATCATGTCAGTGACAATTCTCGAACTTAAGTAAATTTTTAGCTGAAAAAAATAAAAACACTTTCCGGAAAATATATATAAATAAATATATATTTACACGGATATATATTTATTTGTATATAAATATAGTTAATTTGTAAGTTATTATCGGAAAATTACAGTAGTTTAGTGGTTGGAGTATCAACTTTCAACTCTAAAATACTCGGGTTCGAATCCTGTCGCTGACAATTCTTGAAATTAAGAGAATTTTTGGGTAAAAACACATTCAACGTCGGTTCATCCGGGAACCGACGTTGAATGTCTAAATTAAAAGACTTTCAACGTCGGTTCATCTAGAACCGACGTGGAAAGTGCTTTCTACGTCGGTTGACTAAGAACCGACGTAGAATGTGTCCAACATTCCACTTTCAACGTCGTTTTTTAACCAACCGACGTTGAAAGTGTATTTAACGTCGGCTCAGCTTTAACCGACGTTAAATGGTGACGTTGAAAGTATATTTTGTAGTAGTTCTTGAATGTTCATCTGGGCTGCGCCGGGGACTTTGTTGGTTGTCCATCCAGCTTTGTTGGTTGCTGGGATTTTTTTTTCTCTTTTTGTGTTTGACTTTTGCTTGGTAGTTGATTTTTATTGGTTGAGGTGATGGCTTTAATCCTGCCTTTTTCTCGCGGTTTTACCTCTTTTTTCTCGCGATTTTTGGATTTTGGCTTTTCATTGAGCGTATGCCTTTTTTCTTTTTTAAGCTTCTTTTTTGTTATGCTGGCTTTTGCAGAAGAAGGCGAAGGACGCGGGAGTCATACCGGGATACCTTTTTTGGTTGTCTTTCATGAATGCAAGCATGAGGCTGAATGCTTTTTATTTGCCTACAGTATTTTTGTTTGTTTTACTTTTGACAAAGTCATTTTTGTGCGACTACTCGTGTATGGATGCTGTTGATGCAATTTTATTTTAGTTGAGGACATTTAGAAAGTGACCAGTACTTTCCTTCTTTTCTTGTTCTCTCGTGATTATTCTTTCTGCATTTTTTGTTTTAACCCTATCTTTTGCCTAGACCGCCCTTTGCGGGTTTTCGATCTAGCAGGCTACCTTGTACTTTTTACTTAGGATGGCCCTGGTTGGTGATGTTGTCTTTTGTTTTTATGCTTTCGAATTGCTTGTTTTATGCATGCTCATATTTCGTTAATACAGAGGCATTTACGCAAGTAGGTAAAGAGAAGAAAAGACAATTTTATTGATATAAACAGATGGTTTATTTTTACATGGGGGTTTACAAAAGAATTTGTAAGCATGGCTGGCCAAGGTTGGCTAAATTGTGTGAGGGTGCCACAATCATGTCTGTGATCTCTGTTTCCCCGTTTTTCCTGGTCCCTTCAGTTGAGATGCCCGAGTCCGGAGTGAAGATTATGCGAAGTCTGCTTGTTATTGTGGAGGTATTACCTTAGTCGCCTTTGCGGTTTTCGGCTAAGGTAATCATTGCTCTTTCATCATCATTTTTATTTTTATTTTTATTTTGAAACCTCTACTTTTTGCCTAGGACGTGTCCTGGCGAGGTATGTAGGCCCTATCTTTTGCCCAGGACGCTCTTTGCGAGTTTTCATCCTGACGGGTCATGAGCAATGTCTTTAGGTGTAGTATTTTTTCACCGCATCTGAGTTGACAGGATATCAGAGCTCTTCTCCATCCATATTGGTGAGGATAAGGGCTCCTCCTGAGAAGACTCGCTTGACCACAAGGGGTCCCTCGTAGTTGGCTGCCCATTTCCCGATTTTGTCTTTCTGGGCTGGAAGCAGTTGTTTTACTACTAGATCTCCCTCTTGGAAAGCGCAGGGATTGACCTTCTTGTCGTAGGCCTTCTTGATTTTCCGCTGATAAGCTTGCCCCCGACATATGGCGTCCAGTCGTTTTTCTTCGATTAGGTTTAATTGATCATACCGATCTTGGACCCATTCAGCTTCTGTTAATTTGGCTTCCATGACAACTCGCAGAGAGGGTATTTCGACCTCTACTGGTAGCACGACCTCCATTCCGTATACGAGGGAAAACGGGGTAGCCCCTGTGGAGGTCCGTATTGACGTTCAGTAACCATGCAAGGCGAAAGGAAGCATTTCATGCCAATCTTTATAGGTGACCACCATTTTCTGAATGATTTTCTTGATATTTTTATTGGCTGCCTCTACTGCACCGTTCATTTTTGGTCGGTACGGAGAGGAGTTGTGGTGCTGGATTTTGAAGTCTTGGCATAATTCCTCCATCATCTTATTGTTGAGATTGGTCCCATTATCAGTAATGAGCCTATGAGGGATGCCGTACCGACATATAATGTTTTTCTTGATAAAGGTAGTCACCACTTTCCGAGTTACATGCGCATATGACGCTGCCTCAACCCACTTGGTGAAATAGTCGATTGCTACCAATATGAAGCGGTGGCCGTTAGACGCTTTGGGTTCGATGGGTCCGATGACATCCATGCCCCACATAGAAAATGGCCATGGTGTAGCCATGTTGCTGAGAGGTGCGGGCGGCACATGAATGTTATCGACGTGTACTTGGCACTTGTGACATTTCTTGGCATATTGGTGACAATCCACTTCCATCGTGGACCAATAGTACCCTGCCCTGAGGATTTTCTTTGCCATGACATGCCCGGGTGCGTGGGTTCCAAAAGTCCCTTTATGGATTTCTTTTATCAGCATTTGGGCTTCTTCTTGGTCCACACACCTTAAAAGAGTGGAATCGGGGCTCTTTTTGTAGAGGGTTCCTTCAATCAACGTGAATCCTATGGCCCTTTTGCGAATGGTTCGCTTATCATTGTCACTGATCCCTTCGGGGTATTCGCCCCTCGTGAGGTACCGCTTAATGTCATGGTACCAGGGGTTTTGATCGCGCTCGTCATTTACTGCCATGCAGAAAGCTTGTTTATCATGCAGTTTGACTTGAATGATTGGCATCTCATGTTCTTGGTCCAGGGAAAACATGGATGATAGAGTGGCGAGGGCGTTGGCAATCTGATTGTCTTCTCGAGGGATGTACTGAAAAGTGACGCTTTCCATTCTCGAGACTAGCTCGCGGATATACTCTAGGTATGGGATTAATTTGGCATTTCGGGTTTCCCATTCACCTTTAAGTTGATAGATGACAAGGGATGAATCACCGAATATTTTGAGCTTAGTGACCCCATGATCTAAAGTCGCTTGGATTCCTAGCGCACATGCTTCGTATTCGGCCATGTTATTGGTGCAATCGAAATTAAGCCTGGTCGTTACAGGAATATGTTTCTTTTCGGGGGATATCAAAATAGCTCCTACCCCGTGTCCAAGCATGTTGGAAGCCCCATCGAAGAACATGGTCCACATCTCTTCTTTGGTCTCTTCGTGTTCGATGTGCATGATATGCTCATCGGGAAAGTCGTCTTGTAAGGACTGGTATTCATCTGTGGATCCATGGGCTAGATAATCCGCTAGGGGACTCCCCTTAATAGCTTTCTGGGTGACATGAACGATGTCAAATTCTGAGAGGAGAACTTGCCACCTAGCTATTCTTCCAGTCAGGATGGGCTTCTCAAATAGGTACTTGATTGGATCCATTTTGGAGACCAACCATGTTGTATGTCGGGCCATATACTGTCTGAGACGTTGAGTGACCCACACCAATGCGCAACAAGTCTTTTCGAATTGTGTATAACGGGTTTCGTAGTCCGAGAATTTCTTACTGAGATAATAAATGGCCCGCTCCCTTCGTCCGGTTCCATCATGCTGGCCGAGCACACATCCCATTGACTCTTCGAGAACCGACAAATATAAGATCAGAGGTCTTCCTTCAACGGGTGGCACCAATACTGGTGGATTGGTTAAACAAGCTTTGATTTTATCAAACGCCTGTTGGCATTCTTCGTTCCACACCGTTGGCTGATTCTTGCGCAACAATTTAAAGATGGGGATGCATTTATCTGTTAACTGCGCGATGAAACGGGCAATGTAGTTTATCCGGCCCAGAAACCCTCTGACCTCCTTTTCTGTGCTTGGTGGAGGCATTTCCAAAATTGCCTTTGTTTTGTCGGGGTCCACCTCGATTCCTCTTTCACTGACAATGAACCCTAGGAGTTTTCCTGATCGTACTCCGAAAGTACATTTTGCCGGGTTTAGCTTAAGTTGATACTTCCGAAGCCGATCGAAAAGTTTTCGGAGATATTGAATGTGGTCCATTTCATTTCTGGACTTGGCTATCATGTCGTCCACATATACTTCTATTTCCTTGTGGATCATGTCGTGGAATAGTGTGACCATAGCCCTTTGATAGGTTGCCCCCGCATTTTTCAGTCCAAATGGCATCACTCGGTAGCAAAAGGTACCCCATGGTGTAATGAAGGAGGTTTTTTCTCTATCCTCAATGGCCAACTTGATCTGGTTATACCCTGCGTACCTATCCATGAAGGAATACAACGTGTTAGTAGCGGTATGGTCTACCAGCGTGTCTATATGTGGTAGGGGAAAGTCGTCCTTTGGACTTGCTCGATTGAGGTCCCTATAATCCACGCAAACCCTGACCTTCCCGGTCTTTTTGATGACGGGTACTATGTTAGCCAACCACTCTGGGTATTTGGAGACCACCAGGAAGTTGGCATCCAATTGCCTTTGCACGTCCTCCTTTATCATTAAGGACCAGTCGGGTTTGATTCTCCTGAGCTTTTGCTTTACAGGTCGGAACCCCTCTTTCAGTGGCAATCTGTGCTCCACTATATTCGTGTCAAGCCCAGGCATGTCATGGTATGACCAAGCGAATACATCTATATATTCTTTCAGAAGCAGTATTAACCCCTTTTTCATGTCACTTTCCATTCGGGTGCCGATGTTCACCTTTTTCTCCTCATCCTCTATCCCCAAATTGATAGTTTCTATTTCCTCCTGATGCGGTTGTATGATGCGCGTTTCCTTTTCCAGCATCCTTTGCATGTCCGGAGAAATGGTCTCCTGCTCACTGTCGGACTCAATCCATTCGTCTTCCGTTTCCAGGGTCCGCAGAGATTCATCAATCATAGACATGATGCGTTTTTAGGTTCTGTTTTTAGTCATATATTTTATTATTCATTTTATTTTTGAAAGAATAATAAATAGAAGAGGGAAAAGAAAGAATATGACAAAATGCCTCGTATATTAATGAAAATGAGATGTATTTACAAGCCCTTTTAATCAAAATTCCTGCGGCCACGGGCGGGGGCCGCAGGAGATATAGAAAAAGCTTAAAAATGAAACAAAAGACCCTAGGGCTGATCCTCCCGGTCCTCCCTCTCTGCTACTCTGGCTTTGACAGAGGCTTGTCATCCGTGCTGGAAGCAGAGGCATCAAAGGTTATCCAACCAGCGTCAATTAATTCTTGGACCTTATACTTCAAGGTCAAGCAGTTGTCGGTTGAATGCCCTGGTGCATCCGAGTGGTAACTACATTTCTCATGGGGTTTGTACCACTCGGGATAGGGTGGCTCCAGCTGCTTCTTGGGAGGAACACGTGCCAGGAGGCTGGCCTCTAACAGCTGGGGCAGCAGTTTCGCATAGGAGGTGGGGATAGGAGTGAACTTCCTTTCTCTCTTTTGTGGTTGCCGTCCTGCCTGAGAGGTAGAGGAAGGGGTTGCGAAATTAATAGCGTGCACGGCCTCTTCCTTCTTTTTGAAGGGTTTCTTGCATGATGTGTTGGGAGGAGAGGGTCGTGCTATTTTGCCGCTCCTCAGCCCTTGCTCCACTCTTTCCCCTACAGTGACTATGTCCGAGAAGAGATTGGAGGTACTGGCTATTGCCTTGTCGTAGTACGCTCCGGTCAGTGAGTCTATGAACATAGCCACTGTTTCTTTGTCCGTCAAAGGAGGCTCTATTTGGGCTGCCATTTCCCTCCACCTTTGGGCATACGCTTTAAAGGGCTCGTCGTTTCTCTTGCTCAGAGTTCTAAGATCTGACCTGTCGGGTGTCAGATCGATGTTATAACGGTAACGACGGAGAAAAGCGTCTGCCAACTGTTTCCAGTTCTGGACCTGCCCTCTCTCTAACTGCATGTACCAGTTAAGCGCGGTGTCTGCCAAGCTCTCCTAGAAGAAATGAATCAGGAGTTTCTCGTTGTCAGCATGGGCGGCCATCTTACGACAATACATCGTAAGATGGTTCTTAGGGCAGGTCATCCCGGCATACTTGGGGAAGTCCGGGATTTTGAATTTGGGAGGGAAGCGGATGTCCTTTACGAGGCACATGTCAGCCACCTCTTTGACGTCGAAGTTATGCCCTTCGACCGCCTTCAGCCTCTCCTCCAGGGCGGAGAGTTGTTGTTTGGACACTTCTGGGGTAAGGATGTGCGTAGTCTTGGTATCCTTCCCGCCGAAGAAGTATTCCTCCTCCTCTTCCTCATGAGGAGGGACATGTTCAGCTTGGCCTTCGCCATCCTTGTTTTGGCCTTGGCGTATGACCTCCATCAGTTGGGCTACCTGCTCCCGGAGGGTATCGACTTCCGCAGAAAGTTTTCGGTTCTGCTCCTCTAATTTTTCCATTGCTTTAGCTTTTTGTGCACGAGTACGAGCGGGGAGAGGACCAACCACTTTCTAGAATGTCCGAAAAAGTTTTATTAATGCATGTTGAGTGCTTAAACTAACATGAGCGTGCTTATGCATGAGAGATTTTATGATGCTGAATGCGTTCTCAATTTTATTTTCTCTCTTGGTTTTTCTTTACTCATGATATGATGTAGTATGGATGAGTTGACTTTGTCAAAAGTTGTTTTATTTATTCTTGTATTTTTATTTGTTTATTTTATAGCCTTTTATCTCTTCTGTCGGAACTGCGTGACTACTTAGCTTACAAAGAACCTGAAACCAGGCTAGCTAAAAGGCAGACTGTCCAAGATAAAATGTGGCTTTATGCGAAAGAATATTTATCGTCCCTTATCTCTTCTGTCGGAACTGCGTGGCTACTTAGCTTACAAAGAACCTGAAACCAGGCTAGCTAAAAGGCAGACTGTCCGAGATAAGGGTGTTTATTTGTAAAATATTTTGTGATTTTATTCTGTTGTTTGTTTATGCTATGCAACATACAAATGCAACAATCATATGTACACACAATTCGATCATCCCCGAACAGGCGAGACTTCGTTTTTATCACGAGGTAGGGTTTTCCTGCAGAAAGGTGCATTGGTTAGGGTAGGTTCTAACTGTTCTCACCATGCTAAGGCCCCCAAGGTGCCCCCATTATAGGGTCCCCACTCTCCAGCCGTCCAACCATGCTCAGTACTAAGGCCGGAGTCGGTCTTGTTGCCAAAAGAGGAAGGTTATCACCTTGAGTGGTGGTTTCAGATCACACTGGTGGGCACAAGGCCCTAACTGCGACGAACCGTACTGCCACCCACTCCCTATGGTTTTCTCACTTGCCCCCGGGTATAGAGGGAACTGTAGTGTGCAAGGGTTTTGTGTGCAATTTATATTTCAATCAATTGCGTAAGTATAAACAAGCAACAGTTATTTGAAAGCCAAACAATAAAGCATGTTATAATACAAGGTAGGGTAAAAGCACTATTTTCTTGGTTTAATTATTTTTAAGCCAGCCCATCACTAAATGGGATCAACTCTCTAGGCTTCCCCAGTGGAGTCGCCATCTGTCGCCGCCTCCCAAAAGAGGGGCGGTCGGAGCGACGCGATGGTTTTTTCGACCCTCTTTGGTTTTCGCATTTTTTATTGATGGTTACAACGCCTTTAGGTTGTCCGATAACCGGGCTAACCTAGGGGCGAGGTTTTCGAAGGTATCCCTGGATTGTCCGATAACCGGGCTAACCCAGGGATTTATTTCATTGGGTTCTATGGAGTCGCCACCGATATTTTTACCATAAACATCGGAAAAGGGGTTAAAAAGGCGTTGGTTTTCGAAAACCAACTTGGTCATTAGAACCAGAGTTGGGTAAGGGAGTTAGTTACGTGTAAAGGAAGTGTTAGTTCCTTTACGACGCCCCTTTCGGGTTCCCTATGATAGGCCGGCTACTTTGTGTAAATAATTAAACTGGAAAATTGCGCTTTTACCCTTTTATTATGCGGTATTTAAATTTATGACTACATGGCCCTAGCTTCTATTGCGTAATTTAAATGGCAGTAAAAAAATAGAGAGGGAGAATATGCACCTCCAAAGCAAGCTTTTATATTTCTTTAAAGAGAGGGTGCGTTTTGGCAACCCTTCACTCTACAACTCTCAGAAACTCCGGAAATGCCTCGGAGGGATTCTTAAGAAGATTTAGAACGTTCAGTCTATGCCTAGAGACACTCAGAAACTCCGGAAATGCCTCGGAGGGATTCTTAGAGAGAGAAAGTCTAGAGAGAAGGGAGAGCTTCTTGGATTCTGTGTGGAAATGAGGCGGGGAGAGCCCCTATTTATAGTTTTTCGCGCCTGACAGGTCGAGACCGTCGTCTCCTCTAGCAGGGTCGAGACCGCCGTCTGGAAAGTCCAGACCGCCATCTCGTTCATGGCAGAGGGTCGAGACCGCCGTCTGGGAAATCCAGACCGCCGTCTCGACTAGGCGGGAATCAAGACCACCGTCTGGAAAATCCAGACCGCCGTCTCGACCTTTGCAGGAATCGAGACCATCGTCTGGAAAATCGAGACGGCGGTCTCGTCCTGGCGTTGAGACGAGACGGCGGTCTGGTCCCTCCAGACGGCGGTCTCGTCCCTTCAGGGCGAGAAACTTTATTTTCGGGCCAAAAAACCTTCCTATCTTGGTACGGGAGCGTAATAGTCTCTCCTAATGGCTTGTTAGGCTTCGGCCGTCTTCGAATAGGAAGCTTTCTGACTTTATTCTGAGGTCGGGCAAGATTTGGGGTCTACAGTATTCTATGCTCCACTATGCTTTTATCAATTCCAGGCATATCATGGTAGGACCATGCAAACACATCCACATATTCTTTTAATAATTGTATCAACCTTTCCTTGACATCATCGTCAATTTGGGTACCAATATTTACTTCTTTCTTACTATCTTCTTGTCCCAAATTGATGGCCTCAGTTTTTTTCCTGATGGGGTTTTATTGATTGAGCTTCTTTTTCCAACAGTCTTTACATGTCCGGGGAAATGGTCCCCTCCTCACTGTCTGACTCAATCCATTCGTCTTCGGCTTTCGGATCTTCTAGAGAGTTTTCATCGCAGACATGACTGTATGGTTATGCTTTGTTTTAGATTTCTTTTTTAAGTGTGTGAGAGAGAAAAGAATGAAAGAGAATACGAATATTATGCCTTATTGTATTGATAAAAGGAAAATATTTACAAAACCCACTTTAATCAAAAATCTCGTAATCATGGGCGAGGATCACAAGAGATACATCGGAAGCTTTTTAATATTTTTTATTATTATTTTTTATGTTTATTATATTTTTTAGAAATGACAAAGATGATGAGCCCTAATTTGCTGATCTTCCTTATCCCATCATTTATTCGGGCTTAGATAGAGGCTAATCATCCACTTTTGGAGTAGATGCATTAAAGGTAATCCACCCTACATCTATTAGATTCTGGACCTTATGCTTTAAGGCCACACAGTTTTCTACGGAGTGTCCCGGAGCGCCTGAATGGTAATCACAGTTTTCATTAGGCTTGTACCATTATGGCCTCCAATAATTTTAAAAGCAGACTTCCATAGGAGGGATGCGCACGAGGAGTTTGGCCTCCAATAATTTTAAAAGCAGACTTCCATAGGAGGTAGGTATTGGAGTGAATTTCCTCTCTTGTCTGCGTGACTTGGTCTGCTGCGAGGAGGAAGAAGGGGTGGCAAAGTTGATTGCATTTACGGTTCCTTCCTTCTTTTTTCCATAGCTCTTCTTAACATTTGGGGTGGAGGAATTAGGGGAGGTATGTTGTGAAATTCTTCCGCTTTTCAAACCTTGCTCCACTCTTTCTCCTATAATTACCACATCCGCAAAACATGTTGATGTGTTCCCTATCATTTTGTCATAGTAGGGTCCAGTCAGAGAATTGATGAACATGGATGTGGTTGTTTTGTCGGATAGAGGAGGTTCTACTTGCGCTGCTAATTCCCTCTATCTTTGGGCATATGCCTTAAAGGATTCGTTGTCTTTCTTGCTTAGTAATTGTAAATCTGCTCTCTCTGGTGTCAGATCAATATTGTATTTATAATGACGAAGAAAAGCATCCGCCAAATGTCTCCAAGTTTGGACTTGCCCTCCTTCCAGTTGCATATACCAATTTAAGGCTGACTCAGCCAAGATCTCCTGAAAGCAATGGATCAGGAGTTTCTCATTGTCAGCATATGCAGCCATCTTACGGTAGTACATTGTGAGATGGATTTTGGGGCAAGTTATTCCCATGTATTTTGGGAAATCTGGAGTTTTAAATTTGTTGGGGAATTGGATGTTTTTAACGAGGCACATATCAGCCGCCTCTTTAACATCAAAGTCATGCCCTTCCATGGCTCTCAACCTCTCCTCAAGGGCAGTAATTTGTTGTTTCGATATTTCCGGAGTATGAATATGTACTGCCCTTGTATCAGATTGGGCATGTTCACCGTTAGGTTCCTCTTCCTCTTCTTGGTGAGAGGCTTGTCCACTCTGTGGACCCTCTTTGTGGAGGTTTTGCTGGCACATCATTTCCATCATTTGAGCCATCTGCTCTTTCAGCGTACTAAGCTCAGTGGTGAGCTTTCGGTTTTGTTCTTCTAATTGCTCCATCTTTTTAGCTTTTTGAGCACGAGTGAGGACGGGCGGAAGACCAGCCACTTTCTAAATGATTTCAAAGATTTTTATTATAGCTTTTTATTTCAAATGATTAGTGTGAAATAGATATGTCTTAGACAATAGCTTTGGTATCCTCTTAAAAGCTTATGTTTAAGGGATACCGTACCCGCCTCAGTATGATGGCTTCTTTTTTTCAAAGGTTGCCAACACGCCTTAGTGCACTTATTTCTTCTAGGAATGTTATAAGCATACTTGAGTCTCTTTTGCTATTGTCTAAGGATATCTAATGCATCCTAGAATGAATGCGTTTATGTATGAGAGATTTTATTATAATGATGCTTATGCATACTTTTCTTAGTGCATTTATTTTCTGTCTTAGTTTTACCACTTATTAGATGATATGATATGAATGATACGACTTTGGCAAGAATCTTTTTATTGTAAGAGGTATTTTTATTTCTTTAATTTGTTTTTTTTTATTTTTTATGACCCTTTATCTCTTCTGTCGGTCAACGTGGCTACTTAGCTTACAAAGAACCTGGAACCAGGCTAGCTTAAATGAAGATTGTCCGAGATAAAGTTGGTTTATTCTTATCACTTTTATGGGTTTTAGGATTTTTACTATTTTTTGTTTGTTGTATGATAGCCCTATGCCAATGCATCAATACAAATGCAACAAACAAATGCACACACAATTCATTCATCCACGAGCAGAGCCATGCTAATTTCGAGGTAGGGTTTTCCTACAGAAACGTGCTTGGTTTAGGCGGTTCTAAATTGTTCTCACCAAGGCCAAAGGTCCCCAAGGTGCCCCCATTATAGGGAGCTCTCAATCTCTCAGTCCTCGGGTCATGCACGGAACTCCGTCTCAACATCCTTGGACCAAAAGAAGAGAGTTATTACCTTGAGTTGGTGGTTTACCGACAACGGTTGTAGCCCCGTGTGCCAACAAGCCGGTCGTATCTGCCACCCACTCCCTATAGGTATTCACTCTTGCCCCCGGGTATAGAGGAACTGTTGTCTGCAAGGGTTTTTGTGTACAATTTATATTTCAAACTATTTGCAGAAAATAATCATACAACAGTTATTAAATCCATACAATAAAACATATAACGGAGGGTAAATACGTAATTTCAAATCTTTACTTAGTTTGGATTTATCCGTCACTAAATGGGATCAACTCTCTAGCTTCCCCAGTGGAGTCGCCATCTTTCGCCGCTGTCCGTTCCGACGTCTAGGGACATCTCGAACATTTATGCGAGCGGTCGCGAAAAAATTGTTTAGACTCGCGTTTTATTTTAAAATGTGTTCATTGCTTTTGAGGTGCTCAACAACTGAACTATCATCTAATAAAAGCAAGGTTTTCGCAAAAGGGTTCTTATGGAGTTGCCACCAATGTTTTGACCATAAACATTGGAAAAGGATAAAAAGGCGTTGATTTTAAGAAAAACCAAACTTGGCCATTATAACCAGAGTTAGGTAAGGGAGTTAGTTACGCGTGGGGAAGGTGTTAGCACCCCACGACGCCCCTTTCGGGTTCCCAATGACGGATTGATTCATAAAGTAAAGATTAAGAGAAATTACGCTATTACCCTATTTTATTGTACAATATTTTAAAAATGTCTATCTACATGATTTTATTTTCTATTGCATACATAAAGCAATAAATAAAGCAATAAAAGAGAAGAGAAGTGAAAAGAACCTCTGTAGCAAGCTTTTTATTGCAAATCTTTAACTGTGAGGATGCGTTTTGGCAATCCCCCGCTCTACAAAGACTCTCCTCCCCGATTACAAGACAGACTCTACGGTAATTCTAAGAAGAATCGAATGCCGAAAGAAACTTCCTTAACCGATTGTTACCTTATTAGTGAAATAATTAATGGTTGAGTTCAAGAGGGGGGGTGAATTGAACTTTAGAAAACTTTTTCGCAAAACTTACTTTCTCTTGGAAGAATGAATTACCTTCATTTAATTCTTGTGTAGGTAGGTTTGATTTTAATTTCAGCAAGTAAATAGACAAGAAATAAAAGAGATGAAAGAAGAAATTCAACACAATAATTTATACTGGTTCACTCTTTACCAGAGCTACATCCAGTTCTTGACAAATCTGCCAAGTTCCACTAATTCCAGTGAAAAATACAACCAGTAGATATTCACCAATCTACCCCAAGAACTATCTTACAAACCCACAAGATAGACTCTTGAAACCTCCCAGTAACCAAATCCAGTTATCGTAACCAGGTGTAGATCAAAAACCAATCTACACAACCACACTTTACACAAGAGTATGAAAAGAAAAAACTTGGACTCGAAGCTTTATCGGTACAATTGTCCAGAAGCAATTCTAACTCAGCACTTTCTCTCTTTGATTAACAACAATCTTGATCAAAGCACCTTATGATATGAAAAGATTCTAAATGCTCAAAGAAAGTCATGAATATGATTGCTCAAAGATTGCTTTCAAATGTTTTCTCAAATTGTATATTTCAAAAGATAGATTAAATATGTATTTATAGAGTAAAAGAGAGATCCAGAACGTTTAAACTGATAAAAACTGATTCAGAGACGCAAATGATCGATCAGAACAGCATTATGACTGATTAGAACAAGTTATGATCGATTAGAATCAAATTATGATCAATCAGAATGTATTTCAATTGATTAAAACGACGTTTCAATTGATTGATTTCTTTTAAAACTTTCATTCAATTGATTGATTCGTGTTTTCAATGGATTGAAATAGCTTAATGAAGAATGACAACTCTCTGTTTCAATCGATTAAAAAACCTTTCAACAGATTGAAATCCTGTAGACTCTAAGTCAGAAAAATAGTCTCTCTGTTTTAATAGATTGAAAAGTATTTCAACAGATTGAAGTTTTGAAAAACACTTAGACTTAAAAAAATAGTTTTTGTGTTTCAACAGTTTAAAAAGTATTTTAACAGTTTGAAAATGCGAAACCTTTGATATTTGAAAAATTCATTAAGAATATTTTAACCTGTTGATTCTGCGATTCAACCAATTGAAATTTTGAATCTATAAGAGCATTTCTTATGTTTAAGTGATTTTAACAGATTGAAATTTCTTTTCAACAGATTGAAAAACTTAGTTTGTTCTTTTAATGCTTATATGTTAGTTTTTCATGCAGAAAAATGATTTCACTGAGATGCATCATTTTAAGGCGCTTATCACAAGATCTATTGGCCTATCAAGAGATTAAGTTCTAAACTTCTAACCTATTCATCTACACACCCACAAACTAAACTATATCAACTCGAATATGTCTTCATCAAATCCACCAAGTGCTTCAATCTCCCCCTATTTGATGGAGACAAATATCCACTGCACCTACACAATTCAATAACAGAATAGAGACATATATGATTTTGTGGTGTGTGTAGTGACAGTTTTAAGCAAACACTTCTCCCCCTATTTGACTGCATCAAATAAAGTGTTTTAGTTACAGTCCAATAGTACCACATAGGTACCCAAAAATAAAAAGAAAAGAAACAAGAACAAATAAGACTTCATTCATCCCCATTCCCGGGACCTTGATTAAACTGCAAATCAACAATCCTGTTGTAGATATCTTCCAATTGGTTGTCAATGTGTTGAAATCTAGCAATGAAATTTTCATGCAGATAATACTGACGAGCCCGCAGAGCAACCGTCATCTCCGTGTGCCTCCTTTGATTGGTTTGCAGTTCATTCATCTGATGTAGCATGGTTCTTTCGAACTGTGAGAGAGGCGTGCCACGGTCAGGTTGTGGAATATATGGAATCATTTCTAATGGACACTGCTCTTCCATCGGGTCTGATGATCTTGCTGCAGAAGTACCTGGGACACCAGTATTGACATCTTCCTCTTGCTCTTCTTCTTCAATCTCTTCTTCTCTTCCTGCTTCTTCTTTGGAAATCCATTCACCGTCAATTTTAATGAACCCCATTTTATGAAGGACAAAATTATTGACCTCATTTGTGGGACGAACAATTTCAACTAATTCACCTTCCAAATCAACACCAAAATGAGTTAAAAATTTAGAAATCAATATTGCATAAGGATACCTGAAATCACTTAGCCTTTCCGCTTTGATCATGTGGTCCTTGATGACAAAAACCCAGTTCACCCTTATTTTGTGGTGAATGCAGCACATCAGTACCAAATCTCCTTCATTTAGTACTCGCATGATTGCTCCCCCGGGTGTGAGCTGCCAGGACATAATGAACGCGAGTACCCTTTCCTCAAGCTTCAACTTTCCAAGTGTTGAAGGAACTTATGGAGTCATGCCTATTCTTCAGACAAGAACGAAAGTACTGAACTTTGTTAAATTCTTCTACTTCCGAGGTATACCCTTTGGTGACTTTTACACCTTCATCCTTGAGTCCAGACAACCTCTTTCCAGACATTGGGAGTAATTTCAATGTCCACTCCTTTGACTTGAGTTTTTAGAGTAGACCCTTCAAATGACAAGTTGGTGAAAAAGACTTTAATCGAGTCGTGGTAAATCCTACCATTTAGTTCCGTAAATTTTTGAAGTTTCGATGTTGCGATAGTTTCGAACCCCTCCGAAACATTCAACATCAAACCATGAAAATTTTAGAACCTTGGGTATATTGATTTGTTTCCTGCTCATTTCATGAATGAACAAATCCATCTTCTCTTGGTTCCCGTTGAACCATGATTCAATGCGCCCTCCTACAGTTGGTTCTTGCATTGTAGCAGAGGACTCTCCTTTGCTGAACTTCTTCCTTCCGGATTTGGTGCGTTTGAGCATGCTGATTTGTGGAATGAACAAAAGGAAAACAGAGAAGAGAGAATGTTTTTCAAGAAGAAAGTATAAGCTATTCAAAAACTATCGTATGCTTAAGTTGAAATGAGAACACCCGGTCCCTTCATCTTCACAATTTTGTCTTTAATGTTTTACCGCTGCTTCTGCTTCAGCACGAGGATGGTAAAGGTGGAGAGAGAGAGAATTGTTACTCGTGCATCTTAATTACCCTCACATCTGATATCCAATCGTGGTCGAGTCAGCTTTTATTGGATATCTTTAATATTTAAGAGAGTAGTTGAAGTTTATCCAAGTTGTAAATGCATTCAATCCAATCTGCAGTAATTGTTTAGAGGAAGCGCATACACAACTAACCCTAGAAAAAATTAACCAATTGATTTTTCATGAAATCAATTGATTTTTCAATTTCCGATATAGAAACAGATTATTAGAAGTAAAATAAATCGATTGAATCGAAGATCTAATTGATTTATTTATGAAAGAAAAACATGCAGAGCATCAAAAGTGAATTAAATCGATTGAATCGAAGATTTAATCGATTGATTTATAGATGAAAACATGCAGAGCTACAAGGTTATCGAAATAAATCGATTAAAAGCTCATTTAATCGATTGAACTGGTAACATATCATGAACAGAGATAGATAATCGGAAAATCAACAGATTATTTCGTAATTTCAATCGATTAAAACAAATAATTTCAAGATTTTCAGATAATTTTAATCAATTGAGCATGTTATCAACCTCGTTAAAAAAACATAATCACAATAAAGAATCAGCTTATTCAATACTAGATATATCCGTAATTCCTAATTCAGTTCTAAGCATATTAAGTCTATCTCTAGGAAGTGGTTTAGTGAATAAGTCACCTAACTCGTTTTTCAGATTCAATGAATAAGATTTCACAATCACCCCTAGATACATGTTCTCTAATAAAGTGATGTCTAATTTCAATATGCTTAGTTCTAGAGTGTTGAATAGGATTCTTAGTCGATTTATTGCACTAGTATTATCACAAACCAGAGGTACCGTGTAAAGAGCCACTCCATAATCTTTCAGATTGTCGTTTAAGATAGATACTTTGAGCACAACAACTCCCAGCTGCAATGTATTCAGCTTCTGCAGCTTGAAAGAGCAACACATGCTTGCTTTTTGCTGTGCCAAGATATGAGACTGCTTCCCAAGTAAATGACATGTACCGGAGGTACTTTTTCTCGTCCAATCTACATCCCGCAAAGTCGAATCGGAAAATCCAACAAGTTTAAGAGATGCACCTTCAGGATACCATAGTCCGACATTAACGATTCCTTTAAGGTACTTCGTAATCCTTTTAGCAATGGTAAGATGTGATTCCTTTGGATTTGCCTGAAATCTAGCACAAAGGCACACACTAAACATAATGTCAGGCCTACTAGCAGTTAGATATAGCAGAGAACCAATCAAACCTTTATATTTTGTTTGATCAACAAATTTCCCTTTTTTCATCTAAATCTAGACAGCAGTTAGTAGACATGGGTGTAGAGGATTCTTTGCAATTGTGCATATTAAATTTCTTCAACAACTCATTGCAGTATTTAGATTGACTTAGGAATATGCCATTTCTTAATTGCTTAACCTGGAGACCAAGGAAGAAATTCAATTCTCCCATCATAGACATTTCAAATTCACTTTGCATTTCCTTAACAAACTTATTACACAATGCATTATTAGTAGAACCGAAAATGAAATCATCAACATACACCTGCACCAGAATAATGTCAGTTCCAGATCAATTAAGAAGTTACTTAACCTCTCATACCATTGTCTAGGAGCTTGCTTTAAACCATAAAGAGCCTTTTTCAATTTGTAGACATGGTCAGGATGCTTGTGATTTTCAAAACCAGGAGGTTGAGAAACATAAACTTCTTCATTGATGAGTCCATTTAGAAAGGCACTCTTGACATCCATCTCGTAGTAATCTAAAACCACTTATACAAGCATAAGCTAATAATAATCGACGACCTTCAAGTCTAGCTACAGGTGCAAAGGTTTCATCAAAATCAATACCCTCTTGTTGGTTATACCCTTTGGCTACCAACCTAGCTTTATTTCTAGTGATAATGCCGTGTTCATCTAGTTTGTTTTTGAATACCCACTTAGTACCAATTACATTGATATCTTTGGTTTTAGGAACTAATTCCCACACGTTATTCCTTTCAAACCGATTAAGCTCATCATGCATGGCACTAACCCATTATTCATCATTTAATGCTTCTTTAACAGTTTTAGGTTCTATTTGTGAAATGAATGTCATATGATTGCAGAATTGATTAAGAGAATGTCTAGTGGATACTCCCTTATTGATTTTCCCGATGATATTGTCTAGAGAAAGATCTCTTGGAACAATCCATTCTTTAGGAAGCTCTTCCAAGACATCTTCTTCCTCGTTCTTCGAGAATTCTTGGTGGATCAGCTTTTGCAGGATCAACCGATTGATCACCTTCTTCGACGAGAAGTCGATCCGAGCTACTAGGATATTTTAACCGATAAGAATTATCAGCTTAAATCTTCATCATCTGCAGTACTCGTTGTTCTATTCCGCAACACTCGAGGAGACTCATTAAAAACAACATGTACCGATTCTTCAACAGATTTCAGCCTTAAATTGTAGATTCTATATGCATGGCCGTTAGTAGAATAACCAAGAAAGATTCCTTTATCGATTTTTCATCAAACTTGCCAATATTTTCTTTCCCATTGTTTAAAACAAAACACGTACATCCAAAAACCCCGAAATAGTTTATGTTGGGTTTTCTTCCTTTATACAGCTCATATGGGGTTTTCTTGAGCATGGGTCTAATCAAGACTCTATTCAAAACATGACAAGCAAGTGTTTATCGCATCCGCCCAAAAATATTTAGGTAAAGAATTTTCACAAAGCATTGTTCTAGAAAGTTCCACAATGGATCTGTTCTTTCTTTCCACAACACCGTTTTTTTGAGGAGTTCTTGGAGCAGAAAAATTGTGTTTTATGCCAAACTTTTCACAAAATGATTCAAACTTTTCATTTACAAATTATCCACCATTGTCACTTTGAATAGATGTAATGAAGTACCCTTTTTCATTATGTAAAACCTTGGCAAGCTTTTTGAAAGATTTGTAAGAATCAGATTTGGCTTTTATTCCTTGAAGGACCAACCTAGGCTTTTATTCCTTGAAGGACCAACCAAATCCATGTGAAGCAGTTCCAAAGGTCTAGAAGTAGAAACAATGTTTTTGTTTGAAAAGGATTTTCTAGTTTGTTTACCTTTCAAACAAGCTTCACAGATTTTGTCTTTCAAAATTCGAAGCTTAGGTAGCCCAGTAACTAACTCTTTAGAAATCAGTTTGTCAAGATGATTAAGATGAATATGAGCAAGCCTTCTATGCCATAACCAAGATTCTTCTTCTTTAGTAAGAAGACAACTTTGAGATGATATAGAATGCTTGATATCTAACATGTAAATATTGTTTAACCTCTTACCTACCAACATTACCGTGTCAGATTCTGGCTCACAGATTAGGCACTTTTCTCGGTTTGAAGATAACTTTGTGACCAAGATCACATAACCGACTTATACCGATTAGGTTGTGCTTGAGACCTTCAACAAGAAGAACATTGTGAATGGTTACTGATTCACCATCTCTGATATCTCCGAACCTAGAATTCTTCCCTTGTTGTTGTCTCCATAAGTCACGTGACCTCCATTCTTCAATCTTAGTTTCGGAATTTTGAAATGTCACCTGTCATGTGCCTTGAGCATCCACTGTCCAGGTACCAAAGGGACTCTTGTTGCTGTTCCTGAAAGATCAAGCATCAAGTATTTGGTACCCTTAAATATTTTGGGTCCTTAGGAGTCAAATTTTCTGTTTAACATGTTTTGGAACCCATCTCATTCTACCTTGTGGCACAAAATATTTCCTAGCATGACAGAATTTTACAGTATGTCCTTTTTTCATACAGTAATGACAAGATGAGAAAGGGGATGTTGTTGCTTTTCTAAAGGAAAAGAAGTTCAAATACTTTTTAGTTTTCACCCCAACCTTAGGTTTGTACCCGATTCCAGTATGTTCAAAAACACAGTTTTGAGACCCAAGAAGTGCATCTAAATTCTCTTTTCCTTGAGTAAACTTAGACAAGGTTTTAATCAAGTAATCAACCTTATTATGTAGAAGAATACACTTTTCACAATTCTTGTTAGCAGCAACATTATCAGCAGATGAATAGATTATTTCAAGATGTTCTATATTTGTTTTGCTTTCTAATAACTCTTTTTCCAGAATTTTAACCCTATTTTCTAACCAGTTGTTTAGTCCTTTTAACCGATTATTTGTATGAGATAAATTTCTGGCTTCACTATGCATTTCATTGAAAGCATTTAGTAATGTGTCTGTAATTCATTTCATTTTCTGTGGCGCTTGAACTTACATGTGATGAAGAGGATTCACGACTCAGCCATCAAACATAGGTTCACCTCTTCACCTTCGGATGCGGAACTCGGAGGATGAATCATTATCTTGCCAAGCTATGTAGGCCTTTTTCCCTTTGTACTTTGACTCTTTCTTGTTCTGATTCTTGGTCTTTTCCGGACATTCACTTCTTATGTGTCCCTGCTTACCACAAGAATAAAAAGTAACAATATTTTGAATGGAGTCAGTCTTTTTATCAGTGTACCTTTTAACTTGCCCAGTTTTGTTCTTCCTTCTAAGAAATTTTCCAAACTTCTTAACCAACAAAGTTAGATTCTCGGATTAATCTTCTTCGGACTCACTATTTTCTTCAATAATCTTGAGAACAATGTTTCGCTTTTCTTCTCTCGCATTCTCTTGTTCTTTGAACCGATTGATTTCCAACTCATGTTCCCTTAAATTACCAAATAGTGAAGCAGTAATCATTTCAGATCAAGTCTCTTGATTCCGATATAGTCGTCACCTTTGGTTGCCAAGTTCTGTCCAAACACTTCAAGATTTTGATGTTCAACTCTTCCTTGTCAAAAGTCTTTCCTAGCCCAATTAAATGATTGACTATGTGCGTGAATCTTTCTCGTACATCCGTAATTGTTTCTCCTTGCTGCATTTTGAACAATTCATAGTCCCCGATTAACTCATGCTTTCATGCCCTTTTCACGTTAGATGTACCCTCATGTGTGACCTCTAGAATTTCCCACATCTCTTTGGCAGAGGCACATTGAGACACCCTGAAAAACTCATCAAGATTTAAAGCAGAGGTAATAATATTTTTAGCAGTGTAATCATATTGGACTCTCCTATTTTTTGCATCAGTCAATTCAGCCCAATTTTTCTCAACTACTTTACCATCCACTGTATGAGTTGGTTTGTAAGGACCATTAACAATTGTTTCCCAAATACCTCTATCAAGAGATTCAATAAATATTTTCATTCTAACCTTCCGTAAAGAATAATTCACACCGAAAAAAGAGGAGGCCCGTTTATGGAGGCTCCTTCGAAAAATTCATCTTTCCCTCAGCCATTCTTGGACCGAATTCTTGAGTAACTTACAAGAACCAGCTCTGGTACCAATTGAAAGAATTAATGGTTGAGTTCAAGAGGGGGGGTGAATTGAACTTTAGAAAACTTTTTCGCAAAACTTACTTTCTCTTGGAAGAATGAATTTCCTTTATTTAATTCTTGTGTAGGTAGGTTTGATTTTAATTACAGCAAGTAAATAGACAAGAAATAAAAGATATGAAAGAAGAAATTCAACACAACAATTTATACTGGTTCACTCTTTACCAGAGCTACATCCAGTTCTTGACAAATCTGCCAAGTTCCACTAATTCCAATGAAAAATACAACCAGTAGATATTCACCAATCTACCCCAAGAACTATCTTACAAACCCACAAGATAGACTCTTGAAACCTCCCAGTAACCAAATCCAGTTACTGTAACCAGTGTAGATCAAAAACCAATCTACACTGTAGACCCCTAATTTTGCCCGGCCTCTCAATAAAAGCTAGGGAAACTTCACACAAAGATAAAGATCGCCCAGCTAATCAATAAACACTAAGAAGACCTCCCACAACCATACGGAGTTCATCCAATGTCTTGACAAAGGCCAAAGAGACTTCCTACACGACGATAAAAGCTCGCCCGACATCTTAATAAGGGTCAAGAAGACTTCCTATAAGAAGATCAAGCTTCAACGGACACCTATCGGCATCAAACAATGTCCAAAAATAGCAAGGAAAGCTTCCCGGGGTCCCAGAACATGAAAACAGGCCAAGACAGGTTGGGACAGCCGTCCCAAACTTGGGCCAGCCGTCCCAAACATCAAAAGACAAGTGAGACGCACGTCTCACCTTTGGGACGCACGTCCCAAGCCCCAAAATTCAAGTGGGACGACTGTCCCAACCCAAACTGGCCGTCCCACTCTCCCCCCAGCTTGGCTCAGTGCAAAACGCGCAGTTGGGACGGCCGTCCCAACCCAGACGGCCGTCCCAGATTTCCAGGCAGCGAAATCTATAAATAGGAGCCTCATTTGTTCCACACCCTAGACAACTCCAAGACTTGTCTTCTTCTCTCCCTCCTTCGAATGATCTCTCTGATTGCCTTTAATAGGTAACAATCAGTTAAGAAATTTGTATTCCGGCATTCGAATCTTCTAGAAAATTTTAGTCGAGTCGAGTTTATTCGAGAGGAGAGTCGTTGTAGAGTGAAGGATTGCCGCAAAGCGTCCTCTGTGTAAAAGACATATAATATAAAGCTTGCTTCGGAGGTTCTTCTCAATTCTCTTCCCTTTTACTGCTTTATTTACTGCTTTCTGTATGCAATGTAGATAAACCATGTAGATAGCCATATTTAAATACTGTACGAATAAAATAGGGTAATAGTGTAATTTCTTGCAATCTTTACTTAAATGAATTAATCCATCATAGGGAACCCGAAAGGGGCGTTGTGGGGTGCTAATACCTTCCCCACACGTAACTAACTCCCTTACCCAACTCTGGTTATAATGGCCAAGTTTGGTTTTTATTAAAATCAATGCCTTTTTCTCCTTTTCCAATGTTTATGGTTAAAACATTGGTGGCGACTCCAAAAGAACCCTTTTCGAAAACCTTGCTTCTATTAGAGGATAGTTCAGCGTTGAGCGCCTTGGAAGCAATGAACATATTTTTAACAAAAAACGCGAGTCTTAACCATCTTTTCGCGACCGCTCGCATTAACGTTCGAGATGTCCCAGGACGTCGGAACGGACGGCGACGACAGATGGCGACTTCGCTGGGGAAGCTAGAGAGTTGATCCCATTTAGTGACGGATAAATTCAAACTAAGTAAAGATTTGAAATTACGCCTTTACCCTTTTCTGTATTTTTATTGTATGGCTTTAATAACTGCTGTATGATTACTTGTGCAAATTGTTTGAAATATAAATTGCACACAAAAACCCTTGCACACAATAGTCCCTCTATACCCGGGGGCAAGAGTGAATACCTATAGGGAGTGGGTGGCAGATACGACCGGCATGTTGGCACACGGGGCTACAACCGTTGTCGGAAACCACCAACTCAAGGTGATAGCTCTCTTCTTTTGGTCTAAGGATGTCGACACGGAGTTCCGTGCATGACCCGAGGACTGAGAGATTGAGAGGTCCCTATAATGGGGGCACCTTGGGGACCTTTGGCCTTGGTGAGAACAGTTAGAACCGCCTAAACCAAGCACGTTTCTGCAGGAAAACCCTACCTCGTGATTAAATAAGCGTGGCTCTGCTCGTGGATGTATGAATTGTGTGTGCATACGTTTGCTGCATTTGTATTGATGCATTAGCATAGGGTAATCATACAACAAACAAAAAAATGAAAAACCCTAAAAATCACAAAAAGTGATAAGATAAAATACCTTTATCTCGGATAGTCTTCAGTTAAACTAGCCTGGTTTCAGGTTCTTTGTAAGTTAAGTAGCCACGTTGAGCGACAGAAGAGATAAAGGGTCATAAAAAATATAAAAACAAATCAAAGCCATGAAAATACCTCTATTACAAAATAAAAGTTTTTTAACAAAAGTCCTATAATTCATACCACTTGTTGCTATATAAATAAAAAGAGAAGAAAATAGGACTCTCTTCATTAAAATCCATAAACATTCATATAGATAAGCTTTCTTTTCAAGAAAAACCCAGTACTATCATGCATCATATTAGGAATAAAACATGATAATACTTAGAAAAATAAACACTTGCATACATGCATTTACAAAAAATTCATCCTCATATCATGCATTTTCACTTTTGCTAGATAATGGAGGGATCCGGTAATAGACAATTAAAGAAAGTGGAGATCCTTCTATGCCGTGTAGAGAAGTTAAGGCAGTTGTGTACATATATGCCGCCAGAGGTCTGTGCTAGTTTTGAGAAGTCTTATGGAAGAATTCTTGACCTTTTGAAGATCAGTATTGATCTGATATTTGTTAGAGCATTGGTCCACTTCCGGAGTCCCAATCTACACCGCTTTGAGTTCTCGCAGCTTGACTTGGTACCAACCTTAGAAGAATATGAACTCATGGTCGATGGCATGGCCTCGAGTACGTCGTGAGTAAGGTTGCTACTATCATACGATCGCCTCCTCATCAATCCACCCTAGAGGGAAAAGGGAATATCGGAGGTTGGAAAATGGTCTGTAATAGAAGACCACTTAGTTTCTCCGGCTGAAAAGAAAGATTGGTCTACATTCAACAAAACTCTAGCATTGGCAATGTTTGGAATCATATTATTCCCATTTCATGTGAACATTGTGGATCATGCTGCAATAGATGCATTTTTTGCCTGGGATGTGTACTCAAAGAGTCCTATACCTGCAATCCTCGCTGACACCCTGCTTTCCGTAGATTTTTGCCGACGTAAACAGGGGAAAACACTTAGATGCTGCACTTCATTATTATACGTATGGGGCATTACTCATTTTTATGCTTCAAGCCACATGGGCGTATTTCCTTATCCTCTAAGGAGTTTTTCAAAAATCCCTCTTCAACATCGTCAAGCTTTAGAGTGGAAGACCGAGTTAGAAAGCCGGAACATAGAGCACGTATCATGGGTTTGCCCTTGGTTCCGACCCTGTTATATTCTCATACGATGCGGAGATTACCCGAGCATACCACTTCTAGGTCTCAGAGGTTGTATAGCCTACTCTCCTAAGATGGCTATGAGACAACTTATGAGAACCCGCACCGCGCCAACTCGTAGAAGGGCTCGGAGGGCCGAGTCTATGCCATTATTCCCATAGCTTTGAAGAAGTATCCGCTGTCCAGAAAGCATGGGAAAGACCAGCCTATATGGGAGATAAAGAACTCTGAAAGGTTCAGGTATCTACATCCCATGAATATGAAGAATGGAGGAAAAATAGAGGGATACCCCAACCATCTCGCTGCATTCACTACAACGTTAGTCGCTGAAGAGCTACAATTGCAGTGTCAATGCCTTAAACAAGAGGGTTGAAGTCATGGAAGCTCAGCCTAAGGGCTTTTGAAGAAAAAGAGCAAGAATCAACCCTTATAATAGATGGTCTAAAAGGCAATGTAGAAAGAAGGATCACGAAATAGAGCGTCTTAAGAATGATTGTGCTGATTATCAGGAAGAGACTAAACAAGCATTGAAGATTTCGAGACTTGAGCAAGATAGTCTGTTCCGGGACATGAATGACGAAATAGCACATCTTGAGAGCACGCTTGCGTAATAGGCAAGAACGATCAAGTTAATATAGGATGACCTAGCAAATACTCTGGCCGAAGCACGTAAGTGGTGGGAAACCGCTGAAAAATACAGAGTAGACCTAGAGGAGCTACATGAGAAAGAAAAAGATGGATTAGCTCAAGTATGGTCAATTACTTCTTGAAAGAGACCGAATAATAAAGAGGTCTCGATCGCAGCATGCCTTGATCATTCATCGTGAAGAGAAGATAAAAGAGGCTCGTCGATATAGTGAAGATATGAGCCGGGCGATATCTCGAGCAAATCAAGACGCTCGTAAATCACGTGATAACAACTAAAGAAGAATTACGAAGAAAGCCCGATTTACCTATAGGATTCTTCAAGCTTTTTCGCTTTTGTCAACACTTGCTTCAAAGCATTGTATAAAAGGATATACACTTTCTAATAAAAGGATTTTTTTTCTCCTTAAATTGTCTATTGCATTCATAAGTTGCATACATTCACATATCCCTCCTTGTTTTAATAATAAAGATAATAAAAAGAAAAAATTAACTGATGTGCTTTCCACAAATCAGAAAAATGTAAAAGAAGCCTTTCGTCATTAAAATCTCTACGACGGTCGATAAACCCGAAGATAATAACAAACAAGCACCGTTAATCATTCCAAACAATAAAAGGGAAGAAGCAATAACGCCTTTACGTTTATTCGTGCCGCGTCCTTTCCCTTATTCATCAAATAAAGCTATACCTTGGAGATACTCGTAAGAATTGCCGCTTAATCAAGATATCTCCAATATAGCCGGTATTGGGGGCATGACTCAAGCTGGAAGAATATACTCCCCCAAGGAATTACAAGAAAATACTCCTAAAGAGAAGGTGAAAAATAAGGTCGAAGAAGAAAAGGAATCCAAGGAGGAGACAGATGAGTTACTCCAATACATAAGACAAAGTGAGTACTCTATCATCGATCAACTCAATCGTACTCCAGCAAAGATAACTTAGTTATCACTCATCATGAGTTCGGAACCGCATTGAAACGCATTGTTAAAGGTTTTGAATAAATCATTCGTTCCGCATGCAAAATCCCAAGACAAGTTTGAAGGAATTATTGGTAATATTACAGCCAATAATCACCTTACCTTCACTAATGAAGAACTCCCTATTGAAGGGTCCAATCATAATAAGCCCTTGCATATTTCTGTCAAATGCAAGGAATATCTCATTTCCAAAGTTCTTGTGGATAATGGGTCATCCTTAAATGTTATGCCTAAAAGTACACTCGACAAGATAACAGTGCAAGGAACCCACATGCGCCCGAGTAATACAGTTGTTCGAGCCTTTGACGGATCAAGACGTGAAGTAGTAGGAGAGATTAGTCTACCTATCCAAATTGGACCTACTATTTTCAACATAGACTTCCACGTGATGGATATCACGCCAGCATACAGCTTGTCTCCTTGGTAGACCTTGGATTCATAGTGCTAAGGCAATACCTTCAACGCTCCACCGTGAAAGTCAAGTTTGTGATAAATGATAAACTAGTCACAGCTTCAAGCTCGAAGAAGACTTTCTGATTAGCAAACCGTCTCGTCCAACCATATGTGGATGCGGCCGAAGAGGCTCTTGAAACATCTTTTCAAGCGCTCGAAATTGCTAACATAGAAAGACTCCCCGGTAATACAAAGGTGGCCCATATAATGAAAAAATATGGATATTGCCCAGGACAGGGGCTCAGAAAGAATACTCAAGGAATAAAAGAGCCACCGGAGTTCAAAGATAACCCTTTAAAATATGGTTTAGGGTATGACCCCATGAAAGATCAAACCATATGGAAAATAGGGAAGTCTTACCTCTCGAAGATGGTATTCCGAAAAGAAGGGGTATTAGCGCAAAGGGTAGCGTTAGTCATTATGTGTCCTTCTTCTGATTCTAAGGGATGTAAACCTAGTGACTATTAGAGATCACTCCTCGGGGTATGCCCGGCCCCCGAGCATCTTTAGGGCACACATTTCCCTGAAATTACAAAAGAATGCTATTCTTACTATCTGCTTCTTTTCTTTCTAAATGTATCTATACCCCATTTTAATAAACAAGGTTTAGATAAAACACTTTGTTTCAAATGCGTCCGAATAATTAAAGCACCGCAAAGTAAAGTAAAAAATGATTGATTAACTAGAAACACAAATAAAATCTATCTTGACAAAATCAAGTTTCGACAATGTTGTGCAAAAGAAATGTATATGCATATAAAAGAAAAGCCTGTCGAGGCCAAAGGCCGAGACAAGAAAATAAAAGGGCAAAATACCCGGCAGAAAACCCACAAAGGGGGTTGCACAAAAGTTAGGGTAAACCCGGCAGGAGACCCGAACAATAATAAAGGGTAGCCTGGGCAAAAGTTAGGGTTATTAAAAGTCTGCTAGGTATTTCTTAAAAATAAATACAAAAAAGGGAAACCTAGACAAAAGTTAGGACATAAGCACAGCATCCTAGACTGAAAACCTAAAAGGGCGGCCTAGGGAAGTTAATCGATCACAAAAAGGCGCCATAAATCAGTAAACAACGACGCCACATCATAAGAATGAAACGTTTATCTAAACTAGCCTAAACACCGACCAACCTTGGCTAGCCATTCTTACAAAAACCTCTATTATAAAAAATATCCCTCTAAAACACAGGCCTTTGTTGTAAATCCTTTTCTTTCTCTTCTCTTGACCATTTCACTATAAAGCATTCAAGTAATAAAGGGGAATGTGGTAACATAGTGATCAATAGGAAGGTCGAAATCCCTAAGGAAAGGAAGGAGGGCATTGATATGGCAGTTGCCCTACGGACAAAAAATAATTCTTCGGCCATAGCAAAGAAAATTCCAAGACGGCAAATCAATACAGCTTAGCTTGTTGATCAAGAAACAAGATGACGTAAAGGCACAACAGCGAGAATGCGCCCGGAGTCAAAGCACATCAATTAAAACTTTCGAAATATTAACTGAAATAGATCATAGGATGCATATCATGAAGCATTACATGCATTAAAGCATAAATGAAGGGAATCCTATCTTCAGCTTCATCAAAAAACACGAAAATTAACTAAAAAAAACAAAAAATCAGCATAAGAAGCTTGAGATGGTCGTCCCAAAGTCCGGACGGCCGTCCCAAGTGCCCAAATTCAGTTGGGACGCACGTCTCGGTGGGGGTTGGCCTCGTGTGCAAATTTTTCAGTTGAGACGGCCGTCCCAACCCAGACGACCGTCCCAAACCTCCATGCGCGGCCTATATAGGTGGGGCGCGGGTTTTGGCTCTAGCACTTCAGTCCAAGCTTCCTATCTTGCTTTTCCTCTTTCTCTATACACTTTTAGCATCCCTAAGAGAGTAGAGCTCACAATGGAACGTGGAGAAGCCTCATCCAGAGAAAGCGCATCAGACCGCCGCGTAAGAACTCCTCGTCACCAGCATGTTGCTAGCAGAGGCACATCAACAACGACCGGCAAATGTCCAACAATTTGCCCGGTATCCTATGTCGCGACTGGATTTTGAAATCTTAGCTACATTCGGCTGGGAGCAAGATGTCAGAAAGTTCATCCACAACATAGGATGGGACTTTCTGCTCCGTGAGCCACCTACTCGGATCCAACGCACTGCCACAATGGAATTTCTTGCCTCTCTCAACATGATGGAAATGCCATCCGCAATTCTCAGAGTGCCACCAACTCAAGCTGTCTCCTACTGGATGGAGGGAGCCTACCGGACTACTGTTCTGGATGACTTTAATGTCATAATGGGTTTCTGCCAACGAGCAGATACAAGAACACCAGAATATCGGTCCGCATATCTGGAAAAACCTGTTGTTCTCACCACCACTAGCATGTGGAAAGAGATCACCGGAGCTCACAACCCGCTAACACACTTGAAGGGGGCATCCTTTTCTCCTCCGCTCCGCATATGTCATAAACTACTCACCGGGACCCTACACAGCCGTAAGGAAAGCCAGGGGAAGGTAACGCTGGCTGACCTTTTTATCGTCTACTGTATGCACTAAGGGCATAAGTGCAACCCAGGATACGCATTCCTGAAGGCCATAAAGGAATGCGATACTCGAGGACCAGCAGGAGCTATCATGGTGGCTCCCCTCCTTACCCCTTTGGCCGAGTATTGGGGATGCACTCGATGGAGAAGATCTCCCAACCGAACTCCAACCGTAGCCGATCAACGGAGGAGTGCCGACACACATGAACATCCTCGCAGGCAAGGGACAAATGGTTCATCTTGAACCCTATCATCTCGATTTCATGGGATATGCGCGACTTCGATACGCCGCAAGACATCCCTACTACCTCCGAATCCCAGCCAGCAGTCACGCGATCCGGACTTCCCCGCCTGTACCGACGCCCTGGACGAGGAGCATGCATACATGGAAGGAGAGTTCCAGCTCATACGCCAGACAGCTCAGTCAGCCGACCGTTAGGCAAGATAGGACGGACCGCCGGATAGAAAGCTTGGTCCGTAATCGCGAGGTTCCGCCGCCGCTGCTCCGCCGCTTCCTTCGCCGCACCATCCTCCCACTCTAGTCCGGAGGCGTATGATTAGGAGGAGTCTTTTTATAATTTTTAGTATTTTGAAAAATGCTTGAATGTATCAAACAAAAAGCAGTAATAAATAAAAGTAGTTATTTCTGTTTCATATTTCAAAAGCCCATGTGTACAAAAACTATAAAATAAAAGGCACACATGATATACTAAAAAGCCGGATTTCAAAAATTCACGATAAAATTAAATCGCGATGGAAAAAGGCAAAATCAAAATTATCTTCAGCAGAATAAGGAGCTTCAAGGAAACTAGTTCCAACCATCAACCTTCTACACCAATAAAAGAAGGAGAAGAAAAGCCAATGGAAAAGGCTTGATCATCCTCAAGAGGATCCTTGCCTATTCAAAGGCGTAAAAAATACTCCCCGACTCAACACCACCACATGAGTCGTCAAACATAAATCACTTGGAGCCGCAATCAGCATCCTTCCACCCGTAAAAGACATCAACAAAGAAGAAAGGCCGATGGAAAGGCTCAACCATCCCCAAGAGGATCCTTGCCTACTCCAAAGGCAAAATGAAAAAGACTACTTCGTGACTTAGCTTCATTACCACATGAGTCATCAAGCACACTCATATAAGGATCTCCGCTTCATTCCCCAACGGAGAACAAGGGTTACACAAGAGCCCATCATACGAAGTCAAGTTCCCTATATCACCGGGGGGCAACAAAAAGAAAAGAAAGAAAATTTTTCATCCGCAACAGAGGCCACTACAGAAAAAAGGCCAAATAAATGTCTCTAAACAGAGCATATCAAGAAAAATCTCCACAAAGAGGAAAAGAAGAAAAATCTTCACCCCGATCAATAAAAACTTCACAAAGCCAAGAGCCAAGATTCCATCATCAAAGTTGGATCCCCAAGAAATAAAGGAAAATTCCCCAGGGATCACCGAAAAGAAAAAAGAAAAAGAAATCTTTTCATTCAAAGAACAAGCCAATGTGCATAAAAAGAGCACACATGCAAAAAACCAAATCGCAAAAAAAGAGAAATCGCGAGAAAAAGGTAAAAACCCATTCCCCAGCAAAATAAGAGTTTAGGCAAAACCAGCTCAAACAACAACAGCCAATAAGGATTCGAAAAACTCCATTTCTCCCTAGAGAGACAATTCAAGACAGATCTCCGAATGAAATTAATTCCCCAATGGATCATCAACAAGAAAACTACCCCAATGAGCCTACGACAAAGGCAAACTACAAAATTATATCCACAGGGAGTTAATCGCTCATAACGCCCAAAGACGGATATCCATAGTAAAGCACAAAGCCTTCACTTGCAACAAGCAAGCAAAAAACTAATATCCCCAAGAAATGGGAAATCAACCTATGCAAGAGGCAATCCAAAAGTCTTCACCACTATTGAAGCATTTGCCTAATCAAGAGGCACAACAAAATCCCCAAATGAATCTTCGCCTAATCAAGAGGCACAATCAAGAAGAGAATTCAAAATCCCCAGAGGATTCCCGCCTAAAAAGAGGCAATCAACAAGAATTCCTGGTCAAGACCGGATGGCTAAAAGAAAAAAGCCAAAAACAAAGAATCCCCGGCTAAAACCGGATGACTAAAAAAGTCAAAACAAATTATTCACCATGGAATAGGCGCATAATCAGAAACAAGTAAGCCGCCAACACATCTCCAAAAACAGATAATCACAAAATTAACTACCAAAAAGTGCATCCTGAGAACCTTGCAGAACGGGATTCGGACCGGTGGGGGTAGGTACCCATCGTAACCTTGCAGAACGGGTTCGGACTGGTGGGGTAGATACCCATCGAATCTTGCGTAACGAGATTCGACGGGTGGGGTGGGTACCCATCGAACCTTGCAAAACGAGGTTCGGACCGTGTGGGGTAGGTACCCATCGAATCTTGCAAAACGAGATTCGGACCGTGTGGGGTAGGTACCCATCGAATATTGCAAAACGAGATTCGGACCGGGTGGGGGTAGGTACCCATCGTAACCTTGCAGAACGGGGTTCGGACTGGTGGGGGTAGGTACCCATCGAATCTTGCGTAACAAGATTCGGACCGGGTGGGGGTAGGTACCCATCGTAACCTTGCGTAACGGGGTTCGGACCGGTGGGGTTGGTACCCATCGAGCCTTGCAAAACGGGGTTCGACTGGTGGGGGTAGGTACCCATCGAGCCTTGCGTAACGGGGTTCGGACCGGTGGGGTAGGTACCCATCGAATCTTGCGTAACGAGATTCTGACCGGATGGGGGTAGATACCCATCGAATCTTGCGAACGAGATTCGGACCGGTGGGGTAGGTACCCATCGTAACCTCGCGAACTGGGTTCGACTGGTGGGGGTAAGTACCCATCGGAACCTTGCGTAACTGGGTTCGACCGTGTGGGGTAGGTACCCATCGAATCTTGCAAAACGAGATTCGGACCGGGTAGGGTAGGTACCCATCAAAACCTTGCAGAACGGGGTTCGGACCGTGTGGGGTAGATACCCATCGAATCTTGCGAACGAGATTCGGACCGGTTGGGGTAGGTACCCATCGAATCTTGCGAACGAGATTCTGACCGGTGGGGGTAGGTACCCATCGTAACCTTGCGTAACTGGGTTCGAACCGGTGGGGGTAGGTACCCATCGTAATCTTGCGTAACGAGATTCTGACCGGGTGGGGGTAGGTACCCATCGAATCTTGCGAACGAGATTCGGACCAGTGGGGGTAGATACCCATCGAATCTTGCGAACGAGATTCGGACCGGTGGGGGTAGGTACCCATCGTAACCTTGCGTAACGGGGTTCGGACCGGTGGGGGTAGGTACCCATCAAAATCTTGCGTAACGAGATTCTGACCAAGTGGGGGTAGGTACCCATCGAATCTTGCGTAACGAGATTCTGACCGGTGGGCTGTGGGGGTAGGTACCCATCGTAACCTTGCGAACGGGGTTCGTACCGTATGAGGGTAAGTACTCATCGAATCTAGCAAAAATGCGGATTCGTACCGGGTGGGGGTAGGTACCCACCAAAACCTTAAAAATAAGGTCTCGTACTGGATGAGGGTAAGTACTCATCGAATCTAGCAAAAATGCAGATTCGTACCGGTGGGGGTAGGTACCCACCAAAACCTTAAAAATAAGGTCTCGTACTGGATGAGGGTAAGTACTCATCGAATCTAGCAAAAATGCAGATTCGTACCGGTGGGGGTAGGTACCCACCGTAACCTTAAAAATAAGGTTTTGTACCGTATGAGGGTAGATACTCATCAAAACTTAGCGAAATGCATCGGTAGAGTAAAAATACTCACCGTAAGCATTTCTAAAAGCGGGTATAAAGACTTGCTTCTATTAGAGGATAGTTCAGATGTTGAGCACCTCTAAGAAAAGTACCCACAAGAGTTTAGCGAAATGCGAACTCATACTAGGTGAGGGTAGGTACTCACCAAAACCTTGTAAGAACAAGGTTCATACCTAGTGGGGTAGGTACCCACAAAAGTCTAGTAAAATACGGACTTATACCGGGTGAGGGTAAGTACTCACCGTAGCTTTATAAAAGGAGGCTCAAACCAGATAGGGGTTGGTACCTATCAAAATATTTATCATCCAAGAAGCAGCATCCGAAGGATAACCGGGCAAAAGGGTTAACTCCTTCCCCTGCCGAATAATTTTGTCAGTATATTAAAACCAACAAATTAATTAGGCAGGTGAAGGGGGGGCAGCTGTAGACCCCTAATTTAGCCCGACCTCTCAATAAAAGCTAGGGAAACTTCACACAAAGATAAAGATCGCCCAGCTAATCAATAAACACTAAGAAGACCTCCCACAACCATACGGAGTTCATCCAATGTCTTGACAAAGGCCAAAGAGACTTCCTACACGACGATAAAAGCTCGCCCGACATCTTAATAAAGGTCAAGAAGACTTCCTATAAGAAGATCAAGCTTCAACGGACACCTATCGGCATGAAACAATGTCCAAAAATAGCAAGGAAAGCTTCCTGGGGTCCCAGAACGCGAAAACAGGCCAAGACAGGTTGGGACAGTCGTCCCAAACTTGGGCCATCCGTCCCAAACATCAAAAGACAAGTGAGACGCACATCTCACCTTTGGGACGCACGTCCCAAGCCCCAAAATTCAAGTGGGACGGCTGTCCCAACCCAAACTGGCCGTCCCACTCTCCCCCCAGCTTGGCCCAGTGCAAAACGCGCAGTTGGGACGGCCGTCCCAACCCAGACGGCCGTCCCAGATTTCCAGGCAGCGAAATCTATAAATAGGAGCCTCATTTGTCATTCTCCACACCCCAGACAACTCCAAGACTTGTCTTCTTCTCTCCCTCCTTCGAATGATCTCTCTGATTGCCTTTAATAGGTAACAATCAGTTAAGGAATTTCTATTCCGGCATTCGATTCTTCTAGAAAATTTTAGTCGAGTCGAGTTTATTCGAGAGGAGAGTCGTTGTAGAGTGAAGGATTGCCGCAAAGCGTCCTCTGTGTAAAAGACTTATAATATAAAGATTGCTTCGGAGGTTCTTCTCAATTCTCTTCCCTTTTACTGCTTTATTTACTGCTTTCTGTATGCAATGTAGATAAACCATGTAGATAGCCATATTTAAATACTGTATGAATAAAATAGGGTAATAGCGTAATTTCTTGCAATCTTTACTTAAATTAATTAATCCGTCATAGGGAACCCGAAGGGGGCGTTGTGGGGTGCTAATACCTTCCCCACACGTAACTAACTCCCTTACCCAACTCTGGTTATAATGGCCAAGTTTGGTTTTTATTAAAATCAATGCCTTTTTCTCCTTTTCCAATGTTTATGGTTAAAACATTGGTGGCGACTCCAAAAGAACCCTTTTCGAAAACCTTGCTTCTATTAGAGGATAGTTCAGCGTTGAGCGCCTTGGAAGCAATGAACATATTTTTAACAAAAAACGCTAGTTTCAACCATCTTTTCACGACCGCTCACATTAACGTTCGAGATGTCCCAGGACGTTGGAACGGACGGCGGCGACATACACAACCACACTTTACACAAGAGTATGAAAAGAAAAAACCTGGACTGAAGCTTTATCAGTACAATTGTCCAGAAGCAATTCTAAGTCAGCACTTTCTCTCTTTGATTAACAACAATCTTGATCAAAGCACCTTATGATATGAAAAGATTCTAAATGCTCAAAAAAAGTCACAAATATGATTGCTCAAAGATTGCTTTCAAATGTTTTCTCAAATTGTATATTTCAAAAGATAGATTAAATCTGTATTTATAGAGTAAAAGAGAGATCCAGAACGTTTAAACTGATAAAAACTGATTCAGAGACGCAAATGATCGATCAGAACGACATTATGACTGATTAGAACAATTTATGATCGATTAGAATCAAATTATGATCGATCAGAATGTATTTCAATTGATTAAAACGACGTTTCAATTGATTGATTTCTTTTAAAACTTTCATTCAATCGATTGATTCATGTTTTCAATGGATTGAAATAGCTTAATGAAGAATGACAGCTCTCTGTTTCAATCGATTAAAAAACCTTTCAACAGATTGAAATCCTGTAGACTCTTAGTCAGAAAAATAGTCTCTCTGTTTTAATAGATTGAAAAGTATTTCAACAGATTGAAGTTTTGAAAAACACTTAGATCGAAAAAATAGTTTCGTGTTTCAACAGTTTAAAAAGTATTTTAACAGTTTGAAAATGCGAAACCTTTGATATTTGAAAAATTCATTAAGAATATTTTAACATGTTGATTCTGCGATTCAACCAATTGAAATTTCGAATCTATAAGAACATTTCTTATGTTTAAGTGATTTTAACAGATTGAAATTTCTTTTCAACAGATTGAAAAACTTAGTTTGTTCTTTTAATGCTTATATGTTAGTTTTTCATGCAGAAAAATGATTTCACTGAGATGCATCATTTTAAGGCGCTTATCACAAGATCTATTGGCCTATAAAGAGATTAAGTTCTAAACTTCTAACCTATTCATCTACACACCCACAAACTAAACTATATCAACTCAAATATGTCTTCATCAAATCCACCAAGTGCTTCAATTAGGCAATCAGAGAGTTCATTCGAAAGAGGGAGAGAAGAGAAGTGTCTGGAGTGTGAAAAAACGCTCAAATGAGCCCCTATTTATAGTTTTTTCAGTCTGGCAGCTCGGGACGGCCGTCTGGGGTGCAGAAAATAGGGATGGCCGTCTGTAGAGGCCGGGACGGTCGTCTGGGATCTGGGACGGCCATCCCAAGTGACAAAAATGGTTGAGATGGGCGTCTGGCATGTGGGACGACCGTCTGGACTGACTGGGACGACCATCTCGACTTCTGGGATGGCTGTCTCGACTGTTTTGGCCAGATTTTGTATTCTGGGACTCCCGGGAAGCTTTCCTTTCTTTATTCGGAAGTCGATTGATGCCGATAGACATCTACCGAAACTTTATCTTCAGATAGAAAGTTTTCTTAGCCTTTATTGAGCGGCCAGACAAAATTATGGGTCTACAGGGACCCTATAATGGGGGAACCTTGGCGGCCTGGCCTTGGTGAGGAAAATAGAACTACCCTGAATATGCACGCTTCTGCAGGATATCCATACCTCGTAATTAAAACGCCATCCTACTTGTACGCGGATGAATGAATTGTGTGTGCATTTGTTTGTTGCATTTGATTCCATGGCATAACCAAACAACATATAAAAAATAGAAAAACCAAAAATATTTTCGCAATAAACACCTTTATCTCGGACAGTCTGCCTTTTAGCTAGCCTGGTTTCAGGTTCTTTGTAAGCTAAGTAGCCACACAGTTCGAAAGAAGAGATATGGGACATTAAAATTATTCTTTCACAATAAACCATTTTATCTCAGACAGTCTGCCTTTTAGCTAGCCTAATTTCAGGTTCTTTGTAAGCTAAGTAGCCACGCAGTCCAACAGAAGAGATAAAAGGTTATAAAATAAATAAAAACCAAGTCAAATAAAACCCAATAAAAAAAAATGGGACCTTGTTCACAAACATTAAACATCCATATAGGTAGTTTATTTTTTAAAAAATATGAATCATGCAGAAATAAAACATGATAACGTTTAGGAAAAACAAACACTTGCATACAGCATCATACTCATAGAATGCATTTTTCTTCTTAAAAAATTGAGGGGACTAGTAGATAATTGAAGAAAGTGGATGTTCCCCGGTACCATGCCGAGAAGTTAGAATAGCTCTGCGCATTGATTCCACCAGAGGTCTGCTTCGATTTCAAAAAATCCTACGGACAAATTCTCGACCTACTGAATATTTGTGTCGATCCTATTTTCATCAGGATTCTAGTTCATTTTTGGAACTCTAGTCTGCACTTCTTTGAATTGCCACAGTTCGATATGGTGCCCACTTAGGAGGAGTATGAGATTATGTTAAAATGACCCAAGTCAGCCGGGGTCCACATTCGCCATAAGACATATACTCTTGCAGCACAAGTCGCTACCATCATTCGATTGCCATCTCGGCAGACTACCCTGATAGCAAAAGGGAATGTCCAGGCTTGGAAAGTCTTAACGTTAGAAGACCATCTGTCCTCTTTGGCTGAAAGGGTAGAATGGACTACTTTTAAAAAAACCCTGGCTTTAATCGTAGTTGGGACGATATTGTTTCCCTTCCACCTCGACACAGTGGATCAAGCCGTCATGGACACCTTCTTCGCCTGGGACGTGAACTCGAAGAGTCCCTTGCCTGCACTTCTTGCCAACACCTTGCTTTCGGTGGAATTCTGTCACCAGAAGCAAGGAAGAACACTCATATGCTGCTCTTCACTGCTATTTGTGTGGGGTATCACACATTTCTACGCCTCTAGTCACATGGGGATGTTCCCCGACCCTTTGAGAAGCTTCTCCAAAATCCCTCTCCACCAACACCTGACCATGGAGTGGAAGGTTGAGTTAGAACAATGGGACGTCAACCGTTTATCTTGGGTATGTCCTTGGTTCCGACCCGGCCCAATCCTCATCAGATGTGGGGATCATCCGAGCATACCGTTAATAGGACTTAGGGGTTGAATAGCCTACTCTCCAAAAGTGGCTATGAGACAACTCATGAGAACCCAAACCGCAATATCACGAGAAGAGCTCGGAGGACTGTGTTTCTTCGGAGACCCATGCACTGTTGCTAATTCACTTGTTGTACGAAGAGCATGGGCGAAACCAATCTTCATGGGAGATAGAGAGCTAGGAAAAGCTCGAGTAGCTGTCTCCAATGACTATGAGGAGTGGAGAAGAAATAGAGGGATGTCACAATCATCCACCCCACCTGCTGCGCTTTCAAACAGTGGAGAGCTTCAAACTCAATTCGATGCCTTGACCCAGAGGATAGAAAGCATGGGAGCCCAGATGAGGGCCCTGGAGGAAAGAGAGCAAGAATCTATCCTCATCATAGACGGTCTACAGAGGCAATGCAAGAAGAAGGATCACGAGATAGAGCGCCTCAAGGATCAGTGTGCTGATTCTAGTGAGCAGATTATTCGAGCATCCAAAACTTCCAGAATCTGCTCGGATAACCAACTTCAAGAGATAACTGCCAAATCAGCACGCCTTGAGGCCGAATATGCAAAACATGCTCAAACGATCAAGGAGTTGCTACAAGACCTCACAAGGACTCGGTTTGAATTACACCAAGAGCGGGAGGCCACCCAAAGGCTTAAGAGAAGCCTTACTGAGCTGTGTTGCAAAGAAAGAGATGGACTAGCTTAGTATGGTCAGGTGCTACGAGAAAGAGACTGAGCCCTCGCAAAACTCGATGAGCTACAAGCCTTGGTCGTCCATTAGGAAGCGAAGATCAAAGAGGCTCAAAAGTACAATGAACATATGAGCCAGGCGGTCCAAAATCAGACCAAAGCACTTGCTCGTCATGTCCGAGAAGCTGAAATAGAATTACATAGAGATCAGGACCCGCCTATGGGTTTCTTTAGGCTTTTCTGTTTCTGTTAAAAAGTGCTTCGTAGCATGGAGTAGGGGAATGTACACTTTCTACTGATAAATAAAATTTCTTTATTCAACAATTGTCTACTTGCATGCATTACATCCATCTGCATATTTGATTTCCCCTCCTTCACTTTTAATAAATAAGATAATAAAAAGGAAGGATTAACTGATACGTCTTCTAATCATAAGGATGGAGATAAAGTCGCTCATAATCAAGCTCCCTAATGGTCGATTCACCACAAGAGGATAATAAGCCTCAGTCGTTGGTTCTCAAGGTCAATAAAGAAGAGGGGGCAAGGACTCCTATGCGATTATTTATGCCCCGTCCTTTCCCCTATGAATCAAATAAAGTTGTACCGTGGAGATATGGGGAATCTTCACCAATAAAGGAGGACATCTCCAACATAGATGCATTAGGGACATGACCAGAAGTGGAAGGATATACTCCCCCAAGGAGTTACAAGAGAACGTCCCCAAAAATAAAGGAAAAAATAAACAGACCGAAGAAAGAGAAAATAAGGAATCCAAGTAGGAGACCGATGAGTTACTCTAGTTCATAAGGCAAAGCAAGTATTCCATTATCGACCAACTCAATCATACACCTGCAAAGATAACTCTGTTATCTCTAATGATGAGTTCGGAACTGCATAGAAACACCCTGATGAAGGTTTTGAGCGAAGCGCATGTACCTCATACTATATCCCAGGAAAAAGTTGAGAGGATCGTCGGTCACATTACGGCTAGCGATCACCTCACCTTCATAGATGAAGAACTCCCCCTAGAGGGGTCGAGCCACAACAAGCCCTTGCATATTTCCATCAAATGCAAGGAGTATCTTATCGCTAAAGTTCTTGTGGATAACAGTTCATCATTGAACGTGATGCCCAAGTGCACACTTGATAAGTCAACTATTCACGGAAACTGCTTGCACCCAAGTAGCACCACCATTCGAGCCTTCGACAGATTCAAATGAGAAGTAGTGGGGGAAATTAACCTGCCAATCCAAGTCGGACCCACTATCTTCAACGTTGACTTTCACGTAATGGACATTACTCTAGCGTATAGTTATCTCCTTGGCAGACCTTGGATTCATGACGCTAAGGCAGTACCTTCAACGCTCCACCAGAAAGTCAAGTTTATAGTAGATGACAAACTGGTCACGGTCCAAGCAGAAGATGATATCTTGATCAGTGGACTATCTACCCAACCTTATGTGGATGCGGCTGAAGAGGCCCTTGAAACATCTTTTCAAGCGCTTGAAATTGCCAATGTAGAGAGACTTCCCAGTAATACGAAGGTAGCCCGCATGATGATCAAGCATGGTTACCATTCTGGCCAAGGACTGGGGGCAGACTCCCAAGGGATGAGGGAACCCCTAGAATTTAAAGATAACCCTCTAAAGTATGGCATAGGATATGACCCTATGAAGGGCCGAGCAGAAAGAAGAAGAGGGAAGTCTCCCCTCTGCACACTCAAGCAGATTTTCCGAAGCGGAGGGATACAAGCGTCACGACCAACCCTAGTCATTAGGAGTTCTTTTTTCTTTTTTAAGGGATGTAAACCCAGTGATTGTTAGAGATTATCCCCTGGGGCTAGCCCTTTGGGCACATATTCCCTTACTAATTAATAAAGAATACATTTCTTACCATTCACTTCTTTTCTTGCTATTTCATGTCTAGACCTCATAATAACCATGTTTAAGCAAACGAAAAAAGAAGAAAAACAAAAGTGCGTCCAAATAATCAAAATGTGTTGAACATTCAAGGACTTGATGTTGCACTTGATGAACATGAAGATTGATGATTTTGATGATGATTCAAGAACTCAAAGACTTAGAGTATTGAAGACTTGTTTTGTAGTGTAATAACTCTGTTTTAATTAGATTGAGTCTGTAATTTTAGAGTTTGAGATAGCCGGTACATAGTCTGCAACTTAGAAGCTTCAAAAAGCCCAAATATATCATCCAGGCTCGGCTTTAATCGATTATATAGGGAAATAATCGATTAAAACAGTGAGAAAACCATTTTTTGTATAAACGCACTACTTTAATCAATTAAAATTCAAAATAATCGATTATTACGTCTGATAATCGATTAAAACGTCTAATAATCGATTAAAACAGAGAGGTTTTGGGTTCTGTTGTTTTTGGCTCTGTTTTAATCGATTATAACTCCATTTAATCGATTATTTCAGTCTGTTTTTGTTTTTAAATTTCAAATCAACCCTATTTTCGAAAATCCAATTACCAAGAACCCTAATTTCGAAATCCCCAATTTCTAAACCCTAATTTCCCTACTTAAACTCTCCTTTGGCACTCAGAAAAGTAGAACAACCTTTTCCATACAAAAGTTAAGTGTTGTGAGTGCCAGAGAACTATTTGTTGCAAGGAAAAGGGGCTTTTGGAACCTGGTGTGGGCTAGAAGCGATAAGAATCACTAAGTGGAGTTCTTAGTGGATTGTGTGTTGTGCCGTCTCTAGGGAAAGCTGTTCATCATCTCTTGTGGATTTCAAGAGAGGTGTTTTCTTATCTTTATCTTTTCAATTGTAATCTTTTTGTAACAACTTGTTTATAGTGACAGCGTTAATCCTCTATTGAGTGATTAGCAACTGGACGTAGGGTCTTTTGATCCGAACCAGTATAAATCTCCTGTGTAAGATTCTCTTCTCTTCTCTATTTACATTTACACAGTTTTTAATCGGTAAATTTTGGGGAAAATTTTGAAAACCTAATTTTTATTAAGAAACCAATTCACCCCCCCTCTTGGTTTTTGTCCGACCACGCGATCATTCTGCTGCGCGATTATAACAAGTGGTATCAGAGCTTGCTTTGATAGTCATTCAAATTTTCGAAAATGGCCGGACAAAATCAAACTTTTGCCGAAGGTGCATCTATCAACAGACCCCCACTTTTTGCAGGTCAAAATTATCCTTTCTGGAAGGTACGTATGCAAATATTTTTAGAGTCTGTTGATAGAGGCGTCTGGAACGCTATTTTAAATGGTCCATTTGTTCCTAAAACTACTGAGAACGGTGTTGACGTTCTTAAACCTTTTTCTAGATGGACTGCAGAAGAAAACAGAAAAGCACAATTTGACGTTAGGGCTAGAAATATAATTTCATCTCCTTTAACGCTTGACGAGTTTTACAGGATCTCTTTTTGTAAAAGTGCTCAAGAGATGTGGGAAAAACTAAGAGTAACTTATGAAGGAACCGATGATAGTTGACGCA
>OY731403.1:91615127-91639993 GCA_963425845.1 Sphenostylis stenocarpa | reverse complement strand
GAATGTTCGCGTGGTCGGACAAAAACCAAGAGAGGGGGTGAATTGGTTTCTTAACCAAAAATTAGGTTTTCAAAATTTTCCCCAAATTTTACCGATTAAAAACTATGTAAATGTAAATAGAGTAGAGATAGAATCTTACACAGGAGATTTATACTGGTTCAGATCAAAAGACCCTATGTCTAGTTGCTAATCACTCAAACAGAGGATTAACACTGTCACTATAATCACAGTTGTTACAAACAAATTACAATGGAAAAGATAAAGTAAATAAAACACCTCTCTTGAAATCCACAAGAGATGAAGAACAACTTTCCTTAGAGATGGCACAACACACAATCCACTAAGAACTCCACTTAGTGATTCTTATCGCTTCTAGCCCACACCAGGTTCCAAAAGCCTCTTTTTCTTACAACAAACAGTTCTCCGGCACTCACAGCACTTACCTTTTGTATGAAAAAGGTTTTTCTTAATTTCTGAGTGCCATAGAGAAGCTTAAGTAGAGAAATTAGGGTTTGGGGATTGGGATTTTCGAAACTAGGAGTCTTGGAATTAGGGTTTTCGAAAATAGGGTTGATTTGAAGTTAAAAATCAAAATCTGACTGAAATAATCGATTAAATGAAGTGTTAATCGATTATTACAGAGCCAAAATCAACAGAACCCCAAAACTCTCTATTTTAATCGATTAAAAGACCTATTAATCAATTAACAGGCCTGTTAATCGATTAACAGGTGTGTTAATCGATTAAACCAGTGAGCAGATACAGAAAATGGTTTTTCTCACTGTTTTAATTGATTATTTCACCATTTAATCAATTAAAGCCGAGGCACTTTGATAAAATTGAGCTTTTTGAAGCTTCTAAGGTGCAGACTATGTACCAGCTATCTCAAACTCTAATATTACAGACTCAATCTAATCAAAACAAAGTTATTACATTATAAAACAAGTCTTCAACTCTCTACATTCTTGTGTTCTTGAATCATCATCAAAATTAACAAACTTCATGTCCATCAAGTCTAACATCAAGTCCTTGAATGTTCAACAATCTCTCCCTTTTTGATGGTGATCAAAATTTTCTTTTAAAGTCTTGTAATAACCTGTTTTTTCTGTCATACTAACAAACACATTAAACATACCAGATAATAGAAGAACCTTAAATATTGAAGAATCTATTCATGTTACTTTTGATGAGATTGTAGACCTTGGGGGAAATCCTCTTGAGTCAAATAAAGAACTTGCAGGTGATGATGAATATATAAGAGAGGCTCTTGATGAATTGTATTTGGAAGAAAATGAGCCTTCTCAAACGCCTGAATTAGCAAAAGAATGGCAATCACCTAGAGGACTCTCAATGGACAATATCATTGGTGATATCTCAAAAGGGGTAAGAACTAGAAATATGACTAATTTCTTCATGTCTGTAGCTTTTGTGTCACAGATAGAACCCAAAAATGTTGAGGAAGCACTTAAAGATGACCAATGGTGCATAGTCATGCAAGAAAAACTTAACCAATTTGAAAGGAATCAAGTCTGGGAATTAATCCCAAGAGAAGAATCACATCAAGTTATTGGAACCAAATGGGTGTTTAGAAATAAACTTGATGAAGATGGAAACATAACAAAGAATAAAGCCAGACTTGTTGCCAAAGGCTATTGTCAGGAGGAAGGTATTGACTATGATGAGACTTATGCTCCTGTTGCCAGGTTAGAGGCTATACGCCTACTTCTTGCTTATGCATCTTTGATGAAATTTAAATTATATCAAATGGATGTTAAGAGTGAATTTTTGAATGGTTTTATTAAAGAAGAAGTTTATGTGGAGCAACCCCCTGGATTTGAGGATTTTAGTTATCCTAATCATATTTTTAAATTAAAGAAAGCATTATATGGGTTGAAACAAGCTCCTAGATCTTGGTATGAAAGGCTAAGTAGTTTCCTAACATCAAATGATTTTTCTAGAGGAAAAATTGATTCTACTCTGTTTATAAAGAAAGTTAAAGAACATATCTTATTGGTTCAGGTATATGTTGATGATATTATTTTTGGATCAACTGATAATTCGTTGTGTGTAGAATTTGCTAAGATAATGCAGGGAGAGTTTGAAATGTCTATGATGGGAGAATTGACATTCTTCCTTGGACTATAAATCAAGCAACTTAAAGATGGCATTTTCATCTCTCAAACCAAATACTGCAAAGAGATTCTTAAAAAGTTTGGAATGGACACCTCAAAGGAAGATAACACACCCATGGGAACTTCATGCTATTTAGACAAGGATGAATCAGGTTTGGAAGTTAATCAATCAATGTATAGAGGTATGATAGGATCTCTATTATACTTAACTACAAGTAGACCTGATAATATGCATTCTGTTTGTGTGTGTGCTAGATTTCAAGCATGTCCAAAAGAATCTCACTTAACTGCAGTTAAACGAATTTTAAAATATTTAAAAGGAACTACAGGATTTGAATTAAGGTATCCATCTGAAACTTCTCCTAGTTGAATAGGATATTCTGATGCTGATTATGAAGGATGTAAAATAGATAGAAAGAGTACTAGTGGAACATGTCATTTGTTAGGATCATCCTTAATGTCTTGGCATTCTAAGAAACAAGCATGTGTTGCTTTATCTACTACTGAAGTTGAATATATTGCAGCTGGTAATTGTTGTGCTCAAATTTTATGGATGAAGCAACAATTAGAATATTATAGTATCTTTCTAAGTAATATTCCGTTAATGTGTGATAATACAAGTGCTATCAATCTCACAAAGAATCTTGTTATGCATTCTAGAACTAAACATATAGAGATTAGACATCATTTCTTAAGAGATCATATTAGTAAAGGAAATTGGAAAATTGAATATGTTGATACAAAGCATCAATTAGCAGATATTTTTACTAAACCTCTTCCCAAAGATAGATTCTATGATCTTAGAAGAGACTTAGAAATATTACAAATAGCCTAAATTCTACTTAACTAATCAATTTTTGCATGATTATACAGTAATAATCGATTATATAGGGTTTTAATCGATTATCATGTGTCTAAACCTTAAAAATTTGATGATCTCTCTGGAATAATCGATTATTTTAGGAAATACTCGATTATCTGCACCAAAATGTCCAAAATCAGAAGTTTCTCTCTGGAATAATCGATTATTTGAAGCAATAATTGATTATCAGCCAATTTAATCGATCAACAACATCAATTAATTGATAAATCTGATCAGTTGAAGGTTTAATTGATTAACAGCAGCTTTAATCAATTATCCTGGAACATTTTTTATATATTAGTCATTTGGAACAACTATTTTGGCACCCATTCTCCCAAATCTAGCCGTTTATGACCGTTTTGTTTGTTTTCTATATATAGGAAGGCTTCATTTCACTTCTACACACCTCCAAACCTTGAATCAAAGCATTCTTGCATCATTCAAGCTCTCTTGTTTCCTCAAAACCTCACTTGCTTTCAAAATTCCTTATATTTCTTTCCTCCTAATCTAATGGCTTCATCACCCCGTGCTAAGATCCCCACAAGGAGAAGATCCGCTCCTGCTTCTCATCCCTGTCCAAATTCAGTTGAAGGATGGATCTCTGACGATGAAGGTAGACAGGAATTTCTGACCTTTTGGAAAGAAAGGGTATTATCACTCCAAAATATATTATTGGTGATCAATTCATCAATAGGGGCTTTAACTTTCCAAATCTTCTTGAGCTGCAAGGTGTCCTTCCATTTATTCAAATGCAAGGTACTTACTACCCTGATTTAGTTAGGATATTCTATTCTCGTTTTAAATTTAGAGATCATGTAGTCACTTCTAGAGTCAAGGGTGTGACCATCATCCTTGATGATGATATCTGGGAAAATGTTGCCCACTTTACTGTAAGAGAGGACGCTATCAATGTTTTTGCTGAGTTAGAAGATTTTGATAGGACTATGGCTTACCGCTCATTTCTCTGAAACCCATCCATGGAAATTGGTCGACTTCTATTGGCCGGACCATTAAAGAAGGAAGAACACATGCTACTGCATCTCATTGTATGGATCCTATGTCCTCGAGCAACAAATCAGGCACAATGTTCATCTATTGATCTTCGCATTATTCATGCCATCATGAATAATGAGCCAATTGATTGGGGTAGTCTTGTCACTACGACCATGCTCAAAGCTAAGCGTCATCGAACCTTTAAAATCCCATATGCTCTTCTTATTTCTCGTATTTTAGAATAAAAAGGAGTAAATGTTGAAGGCAAGCAAAGGGTCAGGACGATAAATTCAAATCGCATGCTTGACAGCATGCTCACTCAATTACAAATGGTGCGTGTAAATGGAATTTACGTTCACAAAAGATGACGTTCCCAACATGGCTGAAGATGCTCAAGATTCTGATGAAGAGATGCCTGCTGCTGAGATTCCTGCAGAAAACATTCACACTGCTGGGCCATCATCTACTCATCCTACATCTCGTCCATCAATGGAAGATATGCTCTTTGATATGAGTCAAAGAATGCAAGAACTCTTCACTATTTCTCAAGAACGGCATCAGGAAATCATTCACCGTATCTCAGATGTAGATGATAGGGTTTGTAACTTAGAAGATAGATTTGATGCCCAATTTAATAGTGATGGAAGTGAAGAGTTTTAATCTCTTCAATATATCTTCTTACTTGTAATTTATTTGTTTTATGGAATAAAATTGGTATTTTTGCTTTGTTTGAGGGAGGCGAGTGGATCCTAAATTTTTCCCCGGATGCCCTTTGTGTGTTTTCATTCCTTACGGGTCTTGAGCAATGTCTTCAAGCATAATACTTCTTCACCGTACCGGAGTTGATTAGGTGTCAAAGTTCTTTTCCATCCATATTGGCGAGGATAAGAGCCCCTTCCGAGAAAGCTCATTTGACCACAAAGGGTCCTTCGTAGTTTACTGCCCATTTTCCAATTTTATCCTTTTGGGTTGGAAGCAGTTTCTTTATCACTAGATCCCCTTCTTGATAAGTATGAGGGTGGACCTTTTTGTCACAAGCCTTTTTGATCTTATTTTGATAGGCTTGTCCATGACATATAACGTTCAGCCGCTTTTCATCAATAAGGTTTAGCTGGTCATATCGACTTTGAACCCATTCAGCTTCTGTTAATTTTGCTTCCATCATCATGTGCTTTTATCAACATGATTAGTTGTACCGATTTGCCATCTTGGATCTTTGCTATAACCGAAGAGTAATCATTTTGAATATAGAGCAATTGTCATATCAATGTCCCTCTTCCTTTCCTTAGTAATTTTAATCCTCCTATTGATCACTATATTTCCACATTTCCCAGTCAATTACTTGAATGCTTTATAGTGAAACGGTCAAGAGAAGAGAAAGAAAAGGATTTACAACAAAGGCATGTATTTTAGAGGGATGTATTTTTTTATAATAGAGGTTTCTGTAAGAATGGCTAGCCAAGGTTGGTCGGTGTTTAGGCTAGTTTAAACAAACGTTTTGTTTTAATGAGGCGGCGTCTTCAACTGCCTATTTGTGATTGATTAACATTCCTAGTTCATCCTTTTGGGTTTTCAGCCTAGGATTTTGTGTTATGTCATAACTTTTGTCTAGGTTCCCCTTTTCCATTTTTGGGATACCTAGCAGACTTTATTTTGTCTATAGCGCTTTGATTGTTTTGAAGTATTTTGGAACAAAACATTTGTCTAAACATGGTTATTTATGAGGTATAGACATAATTAGCAAGAAGAGAAGCAGATAGTAAGAATAGCATTTTTTGTAATTCAAAGGGAAATGTGTGCCCTAAAGATGCTCGGGGGTCGGGCACACCCCGAGGAGTGATCTCTAATAGTCATTGGGTTTATGTCCCTTAAAATCGGAAGAAGGACATCTAATGACTAACGCTACCCTTGATGCTAATATCCCTCCTTTTTGGAAGATTGTCTTTAAGGTATGGAGGGGGAACTTCTCTTTTCTTTGTACGACTTGATCTTTTGTAGGGTTGTACTTTAAAGGATTATCCTTAAAATCTGGTGGCTCTCTTATTCCTTGAGCATCCTTTCCAAGCCCTTGTATTGGGTTGTATCCATATTTCTTCATTATATGGGCCTCTTTTAAATTGCTAGGAAGTCTTTCCATATTTTCAAATGTCCTCTTTGTCGCCGCCGTCCCATCCGACGTCCGGAGGACGTCTCGAAACGTTTATGCGAGCGGTCGCGAAAGATGGTTTAGACTCGCGTATTTGTTTTAAAATATGTTCATTGCTTCGACATTGAAAAAGCAAGGTTTTCGAAAAGGGGTTCTTATGGAGTCGCCACCAATATTTTGACCATAAACATTGGAAAAGGGTGAAAAGGCATTGATTTTAATAAAAACCAGACTTGGCCATTATAACCAGAGTTAGGTAAGGGAGTTAGTTACGTGTGGGGAAGGTGTTAGCACCCCACAACGCCCCTTTCAGGTTCCCTATGACAGATTAATTCATTTAAGTAAAGACTACGAGAAATTACGCGATTACCCTATAATATTAAATGGCTATCTACATGATTTTATTCTATATTGCATGCATAAAATGATGAATAAAGCTAAATAAAACAATAAAAGAGGCAAAATAGCTATCTACATGATTTTATTCTACATGGCATAAATAAAGCTAAATAAAACAATAAATAAAGCAATAAAAGAGAAGAGAATTGAAAAGAACCTCCGTAGCAAGCTTGATATTGAGAGTCTCGAACTGTGAGGATGCGTTTTGGCAACCCCTCTCTCTACACAGACTCTCCTCACCAATACAAGATCGACCCCACTAAAAATTTAAAGAAGAATCGAATGCCGGAATATAATTCCTTAACCGATTGTTACCTATTTAAGGCAATCGGAAAGATCATTCAAGAGAAAGAAAGAAATAGACAAGTGCTCTGAGTTTTAGAAAGTGTTTCAGAGCTCTCTGGAGTGTCTGGGGTGTGAAAAAGTGACAAATGAGCCTCCTATTTATAGTTTTCGCAGCAGGCGCACTTCGGGACCACCGTCTGGACTGGGACGGCCGTCTGGACTGGGACGGCCGTCCCAAATGGCAAAATTACACAGGCTGGGACCCCCTGGGGACCCGGGACGGCCGTCCCACTTGAACTAGGACTTGGGACGGCCGTCCCAACTTCGAGACGCGCGTCCCAACTGGCTGGGACAGGTTGGGACGGCCGTCCCAACTTTGGGACGGCTGTCTCGACTGTTCTGGCCAGTTTCGCGCGTTTTGGGACTCCGAGAAGCTTTCCTTGTCTGTTTTGGACGTCAGTTGATGCCGATATGTGTCCGTTGAAACTTTATCTTCGTGTAGGAAGTCTCCTTTGTGTGGATGATTGAATTCCGTCTTATTATGAGAGGTCTTCTTTAGTCTTTATCGTGCATATAAGCGAATTCCATGTTGTTGCGGGAGGTTTCCTCAATTTTTTGGAAACCAGATGAACTCCATCTTCGGGCGAAGTTCCTCTATCTTTTATTTTGAGAGGCCGGGCAAAATTAGGGGTCTACAGCTGCCCCCCTTCACCTCGCCTAACTAATTTGTTGGTTTTAATATGCCGACATAATTAGTTGGTAGGGGAAGGAGTTAACCCTTTTGCCGGCTATCCTTCGATATCTGCTCCTTGCTAATCCTCCGGATGATAAATATCTTGATAGGTACTAACCCCTATCTGGTTTGAGCTTTCTTTTCTAAGACTCGGTGAGTACTTACCCTCACCTGGTATAAGTCCGTATTTGACTAGACTTTTGTGGGTACTTACCCCCACTAGGTATGAACCTTGTTTTTCAAGGTTTTGGTGAGTACCTACCCTCACCTGGTATGAGTTTGCATTTTGCAGAACTCTTGTGGGTACTTACTTCCGAGGTGTTCACCACCGAACTATCCTCTAATAGAAGTAAAGTCTTTGCACCCGTTTTTTGCAATGCTTCTCGGTGAGTATTTTTTACTCCACCTGATGCATTTTTACTAAATTTTGATGAGTACCTACCCTCATCCGGTATAAACCTTATTTTTATAAGGTTTTGGTGAGTACCTACCCCCACCTGGTACAAATCTGCATTTTTTGCCAGATTCTGAATGAGTCTTGTTCTGCAAGACTTTGGTGAATATCTACCCTCCCCCGGTATGAACCCCGTTCTGCAAGGTTTTTTTTTTTATAAGCCTCATTCTACAAGGCTTAGGTGAGTACGTACCCCCACCCGGTATGAAGTTTTTTTTTTTTTTTTTTTTTTTTTTTTTTTGGTAAGCCCCGTTTTGCAAGGCTTTTTTGATAAGTCTCATTCTGCAAGGCTTAGGTGAGTACGTACCCCCACCTGGTATGAAGTTTTTGGTAAGCCCCGTTCTGCAAGGCTTAGGTGAGTACGTACCCCCGCCCGGTATGAAGTTTTTTTTTTTTTTTTTTTTTTTTTTTTTTTTTTTTTTTTTGGTAAGCCTTTTTTTGCAAGGCTTAGGTGAGTACGTACCCCCACCCGGTATGAAGTTTTTGGTAAGCCCCGTTCTGCAAGGCTTAGGTGAGTACGTACCCCCGCCCGGTATGAAGTTTTTTTTTTTTTTTTTTTTTTTTTTGGTAAGCCCCGTTTTGCAAGGCTTAGATGAGTATGTACCCCCACCCGGTATGAAGTTTTTTGTAAGCCCCGTTCTGCAAGGCTTAGGTGAGTACGTACCCCCACCCGGTATGAAGTTTTTGGTAAGCCCCGTTCTGCAAGGCTTAGGTGAGTACGTACCCCCACCCGGTATGAAGTTTTTGGTAAGCCCCGTTCTGCAAGGCTTAGGTGAGTACGTACCCCCACCCGGTATGAAGTTTTTAGTAAGCCCCGTTCTGCAAGGCTTAGGTGAGTACGTACCCCCACCCGGTATGAAGTTTTTTTTTTTTGGTAAGCCCCGTTTTGCAAGGCTTAGGTGAGTATGTACCCCCACCCGGTATGAAGTTTTTAGTAAGCCCCGTTCTGCAAGGCTTAGGTGAGTACGTACCCCCACCCGGTATGAAGTTTTTTTTTTTTGGTAAGCCCCGTTTTGCAAGGCTTAGGTGAGTATGTACCCCCACCCGGTATGAAATTTTTGGTATATCTTTTTTTTTTATTATTGATGAGTACGAACCCTCATCCGGTTTCTAGCGACTTATTGTCTCTGATCATGCGCCTATTCCATGAGGAATGATTGATTTTCTTTCTTTTTGACTTTTCTATTTTAGTCATCCGGTTTTACCGGGGATTCTTCATTGGTTGCCTTTTAGGCAGGAATTTATTGGGGACTTTGATTGTGCCTCTTGATTAGGCAATTGCTTCAGCAATGGTGAAGACTTTTATGCTTTTGGGCTTGCATTACCTCTGGCATAGGTTGATTTCCCATTTCTCTGGGATATTAGCTCTTTGCTTATTTTGAGCAAACAGTAGTTCTGTTGTAAGCTCACCGGTGAAATTTTTTTCTTTTGAGAATTTGATTGCTCTGACTGAGATCTCTTTTGAATTGCCCCCTTAGAGGGAAAATGGAGTTTTTGACTCCTTATTGCTTGAACTGACTTTTGTCTGTGCTTTTATTTCTGCTGGGGAATGGGTTTGTATGTGCGCCTTTTATGCACGTTAAATGGAAAGATATATATTTTCTCTTCTCTTTGTAATGATCCCCGGGGAATTTTATTGGCCTCCTGGGGATGGAAATTTCTTCTTTTCTCGCTTTTGTAGATTTTTCTTGATGTGCTCTTCTTGGGGATTTTCTTTCGACTTTTTCATGTCGTGGCCTTTGTTGGAGGATGAAAGGCTTTTCTCTTCTTTCTTTTTGTTGCCCCCCAGTGATTTGGGTGATTTAATTCTGTGCTTTCTTCGATGGACTCTTGTGTAGTCCTTATTCTCTTTTGGGAAATGAAATGGAGACTCTTGCATGAGTGTGCTTGATGACTCATGTAGTGATGAAGCTGAGTCGCGAGGTAATCTTTTTGTCTTGCCTCTGGAGTAGGCAAGGATCCGCTTGGGGATGATCAAGCTTTTCCGTTGGCCATTTTTTGTTTTGATGGCTTCCTTCTTTTATTGGTGCTATTTTTTTGAAGCTTCTTTATTCTGCTGAGATAGTTTTGATTTCGCCTTTTTCTTTCGCGATCAACGCGAGTTATTTGAAATCTGGCTTTTTGCTATATTACGTGTGCCTTTTTATTTTACACGTAGGCTTTTCAAGATGCAAATGGAAATAACAACTTTTATTTATTATATATATATTTTTTGGATAATACATTCAACCATTTTTGAACTACTAGAAAGCATCATAAAACCTCCTAATCGTCTGCCTCGGGATTGGAGTGAGCGGATGGTGCTGGCGAAGGGAAGCGGCGGAGCAAGCGGCGTTGGAACCTCGCCTGGGTCTGGACCAGATTTTCTATTTGGCGGTCCGTCCTGTCTTGCCTCATGGTCAGCTGACCGAACTGCTGTCGCATGAACTGGAATTGCCCTTCCATGTAGGCATGCTCATCATCCAGGCGCCTGTATAAGCCGGTGTAGTCGGGGTCGTAGGACTGTCGCTGGGATTCCGAAGTGGTGGGGATATCCCGTGGTGTGTCGAAATCCCGCATGTCCATCGAGATAGAGAGGATTGGGTTTAAGATAAACCCTGTACCTTGCCTCGCCGAGGATGTTCATATGAGCCGACACTCCGCCGTTGATTGGCTCCGGTCGAAGACTAGCCGGGATGTCTTCTCCGTCGCTACATCCCCAATACTCAGCCTAGAGGGGTGAGAAAGGAAGCTATTATGATCGCTCCCGCTGGACCACGAGTGCCGCAATCCTTGACGGCTTTGAGAAAGGCATACCCTGGGTTGCACCTATGCCCCTGGTGCATACGATGAACAATGAAAAGGTCGGCCGAGTTACCTTTCCTTGGCTCTCCTTCCGGCTGTGTATGGTCCCGGCCAACAATTTATGACATACGCGGAGTGGAGGAGAAAAAGCTGCACCCTTCAGATTTGATGGCAGAATGACAGCCCCAGTGATCTCCTTCCACATGGTAGCGGTGGTGAGAGCAGCGGGCTTCTCCAAATACGCGGACCGGTACTCTGGAGTTCTTGTATCTGCTCGCTGGCAGAAACCCATAATGACATTAAAGTCATCCAGAGCAGTGGTCCGGTAGGCTCCATCCATCCAGTAGGAGACAGCTTGAGTTGGTGGCACCCCAGGAATGGAAGATGGCATTTCCACCATGTTGACAGAAGCAAGAAATTCCATCGTGGCAATGCGATGGATCCGAGTAGGTAGCTCGCGGAGCAGAAAGTCCCATCCTATGTTGTGGATGTATCTTCTGACATCTTGATCCCAGCCGAATGTAGCTAGGATTTCGAAGTCCAATTGCAGTGTGGGGTACCAGGAGAATTGCTGGATATTTACTAGACGTAGTTGGTGTGATTCTGCTAGTTGAGTACTGACTGTAGTAGTTCCTCTAGCAGGGTTTCTAGAGCGTTTTCTCCTAGATGAAGATTCTCCGTGCTCCATTGTAGGTAGTATTCACTTAAGAATGCTAGGAATGTGTAGGAATGGAGAAGAAGCAAGATAGAAAGCCTGGAATGGGATGCAGAAGCTCAAATCCGCGCCTAGCATTTATAGAGCGCGCCAGGACCATTGGGACGGCCGTCTGGGTTGGGACGGCCGTCTCGATCGAAAAAAATACACAGGGGCCATCAGCGGGGAAGTGGGACGGCCGTCCCACCTGGGACGCGCGTCCCAATTGAATCTGTACACTTGGGACGGCCGTCCCGACTTTGGGACGGCCGTCTCGAGCTGCTGGAGGGGATTTTTGATTTTTTTTTACTTAATTTTCATGTTTTTTGATAAGATTGAAGATAGGATTCCCTTCATTTATGCTTTAATGCATGTAATGCTTCATGATATGCATCCTATGATCTATTTCAATTAATATTTCGAAAGTTTTAACTGATGTGCTTTGTTTTTGGACGTAATCTTGGTGCTTTCCTTTCTGTCATTATGTTTCTTCTGATTAACAAGCTTGGCTGTACATAATTTGCTGTCTTGGATTTTTCTTGCTATTGCCGAAGAGCAATCTGTTGTTCATAGGGTAACTGCCATATCAATGTCCTTCTTCCTTTCCTTAGAAGTTTCAACCTTCCTATTGATCACTATATTTCCACATTCTCCTTATTACTTGAATGCTTTATGATGAAATGGTCAAGAGAAAAGAAAGAAAAGGATTCACAACAAGGGCTTGTGTTTTAGAGGGATATTTTTTTATAATAGAGGTCTCTGTAAGAATGGCTGGCCAAGGTTGGTCGGTGTTTAGGCTAGTTTAGATAAACGTTTCATTCTTATGATGTAGCGTCGTTGTTTACTGGTTTATGGCGCCTTTTTGCGATCGATTAACTTCCCTAAGCCGCCCTTTCAGGTTTTCAGTCTAGGATGTTGTGCTTATGTCCTAACTTTTGTCTAGGTTTTCCCTGTTTATATTTATTTTTAAGGAATACCTAGCGGACTTTTGATAACCCTAACTTTTGCCCAGGCTACCCTTTATTATTGTTTGGGTCTCCTGCCGGGTTTACCCTAACTTTTGTGCAGCCCCCTTTGTGGGTTTCCTGCCGGGTATTTTGCCCTTTTATTTTCTTGTCTCGGCCTTTGACCTCAATGGGCTTTTCTTTTATATGCACATTATTATTTTTTTTTTTACAACATTGTCGAAACTTGACTTTGTCAATATAGATTTCATTTGTGTTTCTAGTTAATCAATCATTTTTACTTTACTTTTGCGGCGCTTTAATTATTCGGACGCATTTGGAACAAAACATCTATCTAAACCTTGTTTATTAAAGATGGGGTATAGACATATTTAGCAAGAAGAGAAACAGATAGTAAGAATAGCATTCTTTTTGTAATTTTGGAGAAATGTGTGCCCTAGAGATGCTCGAGGGACGGGCATACCCCGAGGAGTGATCTCTAATAGTCATTAGGTTTACATCCCTTAGAATCGAAAGAAGGACACCTAACGACTAACGCTATCCTTTGCGCTAATATCCCTCCTTTTCGAAATATCATCTTCGAGGGATAAGACTTCTCTGCTTTTCATATGGTTTGATCTTTCGTAGGGTCGTATCCTAAACCATATCTTAAAGGATTATCTTTGAAATCTGGTAGCTCTTTTATTCCTTGAGTATTCTTTCCGAGCCCTTGTCCTGGGCGATATCCATATCTTTTCATCATATGGACCATTTTTGTATTACCAGGAAGTCTTTCTATGTTGGCAATCTCGAGCGCTTGAAAAGATGTTTCGAGAGCCTCTTCAGCCGCATCCACATACGGCTGGACAAACGGTTTGCTGATCAGAAAGTCTTCTTCGGCTTGAACTGTGACGAGTTTATCATCTGTCACAAACTTGACTTTCTGGTGGAGCGTTGAAGGTATTGCTTTAGCGCTATGAATCCAAGGTCTACCAAGGAGACAGTTATATACTGGTGTGATATCCATCACATGGAAGTCTATGTTAAAGATAGTAGGTCCAATTTGAATTGGTAGATTGATCTCTCCTACTACTTCTCGTCTTGATCCGTCAAAGGCTCGAACAACTGTATTGCTCGGGCGCATGTGGGTTCCTTGCACTATTATCTTGTCAAGTGTGTTTTTAGGCATAACGTTTAGGGATGACCCATTATCCACTAGAACTTTGGAAATGAGATATTCCTTGCATTTAACAGAAATATGCAAGGGCTTGTTGTGATCTGACCCTTCTAAAGGGAGTTCTTCATTTGTGAAAGTAAGATGATTATTGGTTGTAATATTACCAATAATCCCTTCGAATTTGTCTTGGGATATTGTATGCGGTATGAAGGATTCATTCAAAACCTTTAACAGTGCATTTCGATGTGGTTCTGAACTCATGATGAGTGATAACAAAGTTATCTTTGCTGGAGTACGATTGAGTTGATCGATGATAGAGTACTCGCTTTGTCTTATGTATTGGAGTAACTCATCTGTCTCCTCCTTGGATTCTTTTTCCTCTTCGGCTTTATTTTGTACCTTATCTTTTGCCTTGTCTTTAGAAGTGTGATCTAGCAATTCATTGGGGGAATATATTCTTCCGCTTCTCGTCATGCCCCCAATACCGGCTATATTGGAGATATTTTGATTAACTATTGATTCTTCTGAGTATCTCCAAGGTACAACTTTATTTGATAAGTAAGGGAAAGGACGAGGCACAAATAAACGTATAGGTGTTATTGCCTTCTCCCTTTTGTCAATTGGAATAACCAACGGTGCTTGTTTATTATCACCTTCGGGTTTATCGTCTGTCGTAGAGATTTTGATGACGAAAGGCTTCTTTTCCATTTTTCTGATTTGTGGAAAGCACATCAGTTAATCCTTTCTTTTTATTATCTTTATTATTAAAATGAGGAGGGATATATGAATGTATGCAGCTTATGAATGCAATAGACAATTTAAGGAGAGAAAAATAAATCCTTTTATTAGAAAGTGTAAATCCTTCTATACAATGCTTTGGAGCAAGTGCTGACAAAAACGGAAAAGCTTGAAGAATCCTATAGGTAAATTAGGCTTTCTTCGTAATTCATCTTCAGTTGTTCTCACATGGTTTCCGAGTATCTTGATTTGCTCATGTACCATTTGACTCATATCTTCACTATATCGAAGAGTCTCTCTCATCTTTTCTTCTAGATGAACGATCAAAGCGTGTTGTTGGTCAGACCTCTCTCTTACTTGGTCTCTTTCACGAAGTAATTGACCATACTGCGCTAATCCATCTTTTTCTTTATCATGTAGCTCATCCAGGCTTTTTTTGTACTTTTCAGCGGTTTCCCACCACTTTTGTGCTTCTGACCGAGTTCCCGTTAGGTCATCCTGTATCAACTTGATCATTTTTGCCTGTTCTGTAAGTGTATTCTCAAGACGTGTTATTTCGTCATTCATGTCCTGGAATAGACTATCTTGTTCGAGCCTCGGAATTTTCAGTGTTTGTTTAGCTTCTTCTTGGTAGTCAGCATAATCATTCTTGAGAAGCTCTATCTCATGGTCCTTCTTTTTACATTGTCTTTTTAGGCCATCTATTATAAGGGCTGATTCTTGCTCTTTTTCTTCAAAGGCCCTTAGCTGAGTTTCCATGACTTCAACCCTTTTGTTTAAAGCATTGACCTGCAATTGTAGCTCTTCGCTGACTAACGCTTTAGTGAATGCATCAGATGGTAGGGGTATCCCTCTATTTTTCCTCCATTCTTCATATTCAAGGGATGTAGATACCTGAGCCTTTCCAAGTTCTTTATCCCCCAGGTAGACTGGTCTTTCCCATGCTTTCCGGATAGCAGATACTTCTTCAAAGTTATGGGAATAATGGCATAGACTCAGCTGTCTGAGTTCTTCTTGGGTTGGCGTAGTCTGAGTTCTCATAAGTTGCCTCATAGCTATTTTAGGAGAGTATGCTATACAACCTCTAAGACCTAGAAGTGGTATACTCAGGTAGTCTCCGCATCGTATGAGAATATAGCCGGGTCGGAACCAAGGGCAAACCCATGATACATGCTCTATGTTCCAGTTTTCTAACTCGGTTTTCCACTCTAAGGCTTGACGATGTTGAAGAGGGATTTTTGAGAAACTTCTTAAAGGGTCAGGAAATACACCCATGTGGCTTGAGGCGTAAAAGTGAGTAACACCCCATACATATAGCAGTGGAGTACAACATCTGAGTGTTTTTCCCTGTTTCTGTCGGCAAAATTCTACAGAGAGCAGGGTATCAGCAAGGATTGTAGGTATAGGACTTTTTGAATACACATCCCAGGCAAAGAATGCATCCATCGCAGCATGATCCACAATATTCGCATGAAATGGGAATAATATGATTCCGAACATTGCCAATGCTAGAGTTTTGTTAAATGTAGACCAATCTTTTTTTTCAGCTAAAAAGGTCAAGTGGTCTTCTATTACGGATATTTTCCAACCTCGGACATTCCCTTTCCCCTGGAGGGCAGATTGATGAGAAGGTAGTCGTATGATAGTAGCAACCTTTCTCACGGCCGTATATTCTCCTGGGCAGACATAAACCCCAACTGACTGAGGCCATCTAACCATGAGTTCGTATTCCTCTAAGGTTGGTACCAGGTCAAACTGCGAAAACTCAAAGCAGTGTAGATTGGGATTCCAGAAATGGACCAATGCTCTAACAAATATTGGATTGATGCTGATCTTTAGGAGGTCAAGAATTCTTCCATAAGATTTCTCAAAACTAGCACAGGCCTCCGGCGGCATGTAAGTACACAACTGCCTTAGCTTCTCTACACGGTACAGAAGGATCTCCACTTTCTTTAATTGTCTACTACCAGATCCTTCCATTATCTAACAGAAGTGAAAAATGCATGATATGAGGATGGGTTTTTGTAAATGCATGTATGCAAGTATTTATTTTTCTAAGTATTATCATGTTTCATTCCTAATATGATGTATGATAATATTGGGTTTTTCTGGAAAAGAAAGCTTATCTATATGAATGTTTATGGATTTTGATGAAGAGAGTACTATCTTCTTCCCTTTTTATGATTATGAAGAAAAGATGATATGAATTGCAAGACTTTTGCTAATAATTTTTATTTTATGACAAAGGTATCTTTAATTTGATTATATATTTTTATGATTTTTAGGTTTTTTCATTTTTTTTGTTGTATGATTATCCTATGCTAATGCATCAATACAAATGCAGCAAACGTATGCACACACAATTCATACATCCACGAGCAGAGCCACGCTATTACGAGGTAGGGTTTTCCTGCAGAAAAGTGCTTGGTTTAGGTGGTTCTAACTGTTCTCACCAGGCCAAAGGTCCCCAAGGTGCCCCCATTATAGGGACCTCTCAATCTCTCGATCCTCGGGTCATGCACGAAACTCCGTGGCGACACCCTTAGACCAAAAGAAGAGAGTTATCACCTTGAGTTGGTGGTTTTTCGACAATGGTAGTAGCCCCGTGTGCCAACTATCCGATCGTATCTGCCACCCACTCCCTATAGATATTCACTCTTGCCCCCGGGTATAGAGGGACTGTTGTGTGCAAGGGTTTTTGTGTGCAATTTATATTTCAAACAATTGCAGAAATAATCATACAGCAGTTATATAAAGCCATACAATAAAAACATACAGAAGGGTAAAGGCGTAATTTCAAATCTTTACTTAGTTTGAATTTATCTGTCACTAAATGGGATCAACTCTCGGACTTCCCCAGCGGAGTCGCCATCTGTCGCCGCCGTCCCATCCGACGTCCGGAGGACGTCTCGAAACGTTTATGCGAGCGGTCACGAAAGATGGTTTAGACTCGCGTATTTGTTTTAAAATATGTTCATTGCTTCGACATTGAAAAAGCAAGGTTTTCGAAAAGGGGTTCTTATGGAGTCGCCACCAATATTTTGACCATAAACATTGGAAAAGGATGAAAAGGCATTGATTTTAATAAAAACCAGACTTGGCCATTATAACCAGAGTTAGGTAAGGGAGTTAGTTACGTGTGGGGAAGGTGTTAGCACCCCACAACGCCCCTTTCGGGTTCCCTATGACAGATTAATTCATTTAAGTAAAGACTACGAGAAATTACGCGATTACCCTATAATATTAAATGGCTATCTACATGATTTTATTCTATATTGCATGCATAAAATGATGAATAAAGCTAAATAAAACAATAAAAGAGGCAAAATAGCTATCTACATGATTTTATTCTACATGGCATAAATAAAGCTAAATAAAACAATAAATAAAGCAATAAAAGAGAAGAGAATTGAAAAGAACCTCCGTAGCAAGCTTGATATTGAGAGTCTCGAACCGTGAGGATGCGTTTTGGCAACCCCTCTCTCTACACGAGACTCTCCTCACCAATACAAGATCGACCCCACTAAAAATTTAAAGAAGAATCGAATGCTCGGAATATAATTCCTTAACCGATTGTTACCTATTTAAGGCAATCGGAAAGATCATTCAAGAGAAAGAAAGAAATAGACAAGTGCTCTGAGTTTTAGAAAGTGTTTCGGAGCTCTCTGGAGTGTCCAGGGTGTGAAAAAGTGACAAATGAGCCTCCTATTTATAGTTTTCGCAGCAGGCGCACTTCGGGACCACCGTCTGGACCTGGGACGGCCGTCCGGGCTCGGGACGGCCGTCCCGAATGGCAAAATTACACAGGCTGGGACCCCCTGGGGACCCGGGACGGCCGTCCCACTTGAACTGGGACTTGGGACGGTCGTCCCAACTTCGGGACGCGCGTCCCAACTGGCTGGGACAGGTTGGGACGGCCGTCCCAACTTTGGGACGGCCGTCTCGACTGTTCTGGCCAGTTTCGCGCGTTTCGGGACTCCGGGAAGCTTTCCTTGTCTGTTTTGGACGTCAGTTGATGCCGATATGTGTCCGTTGAAGCTTTATCTTCGTGTAGGAAGTCTCCTTTGTGTGGATGATTGAATTCCGTCTTATTATGAGAGGTCTTCTTTAGTCTTTATCGTGCATATAAGCGAATTCCATGTTGTTGCGGGAGGTTTCCTCAATTTTTGGGAAACCAGATGAACTCCATCTTCGGGCGAAGTTCCTCTATCTTTTATTTTGAGAGGCCGGGCAAAATTAGGGGTCTACACTCTTCAGCCGCATCCATTTAAGGTATGGTCGACGGCTCGCTGATTCGAATGTAGTCTTTAACTTGAACCATGATCAACTTGTCACCTACCACGAATTTGATTTTTCGGTGGAGCGTTGAAGAAACTACCCTATCACCGTCAATCCAAGGTCTGCTCAATCTTCCCCTTGGATTCTTTTTTCCTTTTCCTCTTTGGTTTCTTTATTTTCCCTTTGTTTTGAGGAGCATTATCTTGTAACTCCTTGGGGAATAAATTCTTTCGCTTCTCGTCGTGCCCCCAATGTTGGCTATATTGGAGATATCTTGATGATTCTTCTATGTATCTCCACGGTACAGCTTTATCCGATGTATAAGGGAAAGGACGAGGCATGGAAAAACGCAAAGGCGTTATTTCCTCTTCCCTGACATTATCAATTTGGGTGCTAATATTTTCTTCTTTTTCTCTTGCCTCCAAATCAATGGCCTAAGTTTTTTCCTGATGGGGCCATATTTATTGAGCTTTCTTTATTAGTAGCCTTTGCATGTCCGGGGAGATGGTCCCCTTCTCACCGTCTGACTCGATCCATTCGCCTTCGGCCTTCGGATCCCCAGAGAGCCATCCATCATAGACATGATTGTTTTAAGGGTTCTGTTTTAGGCTTAGATTTTATTATTCAGTTATTTTGAAAGAATAATAAATAGAAGAGGGAAAAGAATAAAGAATATGAATGTTTATGCAAATGCCTCATTGTATTGATGAAAACAAAATATTTACAAAGCCCTTTTAATCAAGGATCTCGAGTTCACGGGCGGGGACCGTGAGAGATACGCAGGAAGCTTAAAAAACATGAAAAGCTCTGTTCAGCTGGCTTTCTTCATCCCTCCTCACTCTTCTGGTGGCGATAGAGGCATGATATCCATGTCAGGAGTGGCAGAGTCGATAGTGAGTCATCCAGCATCCAACAACTCTTGGACCTTGTATTTCAAGGCCCGACAATCTTCCACAGAATGCCCAAGAGTGCCTAAGTGGTAATCGCATTTTTCGTTAGGCTTATACCACTCAAAGATGAGCTCACGATTTTACTCTTCTAGCTACTCCATCGTCTCGGCTTTCCGCGCGCAAGTGAGAGCAAGAAGAAAACCAGCCACTTTCTAGAATGCATATGAATTAGGGTTTTTATTAAAAAAAATGAATGATTGGTGTGGGATAGATATGCCTCCTAGAATGAGTGTATTTATGCATGCATCAGTTCAAAAGGGCGACAGATGTTCAAAATGGCATAACTTTTGACTGGGATGTCCGATTTGGACGTACAATATATCAAAACGAAGAGAAAAGGGTGAAGAACAAGGTTGCAAATCCCAAAGGGGATTTGGCCTAGTAATTTTCCCAAAAAACGCTTCTAAGACCCACTTTTCAGGGGTTTATTAAAATGATGCGTATGCAGACTCTCCTTATGCATTTATTTTCTCTTTTGGTTTTTCCGCTTATAACATGATGCGACATGAATGAGACGACTTTGTCAAAAATCTTTTTATCAACGTTTTGATTTTATTATTATTATTTATTTAATAATAAAAATTTTTTATCCTTTTATCTCTTACGTCGATCTGTGTGACTACTTAGCTTACAAAGAACCTGAAACAAGGCTAGCTAAAAGGCAGACTGTCCGAGATAAAAATGGTTATTGCGAAAGAATGGTTTTAGCGTCCCTTATCTCTTCTGTCGGACTGCATGACTACTTAGCTTACAAAGAACCTAAAACCAGGCTAGCTAAAAGGCAGACTGTCCGAGATAAGGGTGTTTATTGTGAAAATATTTTTTGAGATTTTGTTTTATATTTTATTATTTGTTGTTATATGATTATGCTATGCAACAAACGAATGCAACAAACGAATGCACAAACAATTCACCACTCATCCGCGAACAGAGTGGCGTTTTAGTTACGAGGTAGGGGTTTCCTGCAGAAAAGTGCATAGGAAAAGGTAGGTTCTAACTGTTCTCACCAAGGCCAGGCCCCCAAGGTACCCCCATTATAGGGACCCTTCAATTTCCCAGTCTTCGAACCATGCATGGATATCCGTGTCGACGTTCTTAGACCAAGAAAAAGAAAGTTATCACCTTGAGTGGTGGTTTCCGACAACGACCTGCTGGCACTATGGCACATACCACGGTCGGCCGTACCTACCACCGACTCCCTATGTGTATTCTCTCTTGCCCCCGGGTATAGAGGGACTGTAGCGTGCAAAGGTTTTGTACAGTTTTATTTCAGACAATTGTAGAAAATAGTCATACAACAATTATTAAAGCCAAACAGTAAAGCATGTTATAAAAGTAAGAAAGGGTAAAAGTGTAATTTCTAGTTTTTTTTTCTAAACTAGTCCATCACTAAATGGGATCAACTCTCTAGCTTCCCCAGTGGAGTCGCCATCTGTCGCCGCCGTCAGAAGAGGCGGTCGGAGCGACGCGATGGTTTTTAATTGACTTGCGTTTTCTTTGAAAGAAACGGTTCAGCGCCTTTAGGTCGTCCGATAACCGGGCTAGACCTAAGGGCGAGGTTTTCGAATAGGTTCGAGGAGTCGCCACCAGTGTTTTAACCTTAAACACTGAAAAAGGTAAAAAGAAAAAAGGCAGTGGTTTTAGAAAAAACCAACTTTGGCCATTACAACCAGAGTCGGGTAAGGGAGTTAGTTACGTGCAGGGAAGGTGTTAGCACCCCCACAACGCCCTTTTCGGGTTCCCTATGATGGACTAACTTAGAAAATAAATACTTAAAGAAATTACATTTTTACCCTATTATTTGATCTACTTGCAGAATTTAAATATCTACATAGCTCTACTATCTAATGAACACAAAGAAAACGGTAAAGAAAGCAGTAAAAGAGACAAAGAATAGAGAAGAAACCTCCGAAGCGAGCTTTATATTAACTTTTCTAAAACGTGAGGACGCTTTTTGGCAGTCCCCGCACTCTACAAGCACGCTCCTCTCCGCAAAACCAAGAAAAGTCACTCAACCGAGGGCCGGATGCCTCAAAGAGAGACCTCCTTAACCGATTTCAACCTTAACCGAAATCAGAAAGCTCCCTCGAACCCCGGAATAATGCCCAGGGTCACTCTCAAGTGCCAAAAAGCTCCCAAGAGAGTGGAGGAGTGGAAAGGGTGTGAAAATTCGGAGGAATGAGGCCCCTATTTATAGGGATTCGGGCCACGAAAAGGCGGATGGCCGTCTGGACAAAGCGGACGGCCGTCCAGGGCAAAAAGTGGCCATGGACGGTTGTCTGCTTGTCATGGACGGCCGTCTGCCTGCTCTGGACGACCATCCGCCTTTTCTGGATGGCCATCTGCTGCTTCCGGCGGATTTCCCGATTTTTAATGCCTCTAAAAACCCTTCCTATCCTGAATAGAACCTAGAATGAAAGTGATGAAGATCTCATTGAAATACTTTGGCAAAGATCTCATTGATTTGATGAAGTCAAAGATGAAGTCAAAAGCAACTTTGCAGTGGACAAAAGTCACTAAGATAGAAGAGTAGAAAAGTTAGTGTGTCCGCAGCTATGCTTAGGTATAATCATTTTATCTTTTCTGCTGCATGAGGTTTCTTCACTTAAAAGATTTTGCAAAATGCCTCTAAAAATGTTTTTAACAATTAAAAACAAAGTATTTTGACAAAAGCTTGCTTAAACAAGTTTTTAACTGATACAACTTTGATATAACTGATTAAAATTACTTAAAATGTCAAGTGAAATGTTTTTTCAGTATTTTAATCGATACAACTTGATTTTAATCGATTAAAACCACTTGGAGTTCAGGATGATCGATCAGAATACAATTATGACCGATCAGAATCAGATATGATCGATCAGAATTGAGTTATGACCGATCAGAACTTTTTCAATCGATTAAAACAACTTAGAAAATTTCTACACAGCGTTTTAATCGATTAAAACTGATTGTTATTAGTTAAAATAACTTGGAAAGTTTTAAAAGAAAGTTTTGCAGTATATTAATCGATTGAATTGCGAAACAATCGATTAAAACAACTTAGAAGATTTTTTGTAAGGTGTTTTAATTGATATAAACGTTGTCGTATCAGTTAAAACAAATCTGTTAAAGAATCAAGAACATATTAATGGATTAAAAGAAGTTTTAACAGATTAAAACTGCACTTTTAACAGATTAAAAGAATTTTTTAACAGATTAATTAAACCAGCAGTGTTGAAAATCTTCTATAAAAATAGTTTGGCTTGAATTTTTTTAACACACATTGAACATCAGTTTTTACACATCCTTGAGCAATCAATCAAGAAAACTTTAGCACTCCTTTCAAGAAAGATTCGCGTCAGTTTTTGAGAAGTTCTTTGAAAATCTTTCTTGAGGCAAGTTGATTTCTTTTGAAGAAGAAACACTTACAGCAGAATTGCATAAACTTGTTTGAGCATTCTAGTTTCTTCTTTTTCATTTCTTTACATTCTTTTTGTATTGTTTGGTGCCTAGAATTTGGGCACTGGTTTCTCTGCAGCTGGAATTTGGTTGTAGAGGTTATCAAGAACTGGAATTTGGTTCTTGGTGAGAGGTTGAGTGCAGGAACTGGAATTTGGTTCTTGTGGTAGATTAAGTGTAAGATTGTAAATCTGTAAAACATTTGATCTAGTGGAACCCAGCTGGAATTTGGCTGGAGACTGGACGTAGCCCTGGTATTGGGTGAACCAATATAAAACACCGGTGATATCTTTCTTAACCTTTCTCTATTTTAATTCTGTCGCTGCATTTATATTGATTGATTGCTTTGTAATTCAAGAACAGATCTGAAATCTTAATTTTTGAATTAGATAATTTGTTATTTGCGAAAAACTTTTAAAGATCAATTCACCCCCCTCTTGATCTCAGCCTACTTTTCTAACAATTGGCATCAGAGCGAGGTTCTTGAAAGTTATTCAAGTTCTTCGATCCATGGCTGGAAACAAATTTTCTGAGGGTGCTTTTATTGATAGACCTCCACTATTTTGTGGAACAGATTATCCTCTTTGGAAAATTAGGATGAAGATCTTTATTGAATCTGTTAGTATAAATGTTTGGAATATAATTGAACAAGAAACTGATATCGTTAACAAAGATTGGTCTAGCTTAAATGACTATGAAAAGAAATTAATCCAGAATGATTGTATTGCCAAAAATATTATCATTTTTGCACTTAATAGAAACGATTTTTTCAGGATAGCACACTGTCAGACTGCTACACAAATGTGGAAGATTCTTGAAATGACCTATGAAGAAACAACAGAGACATGCCTAATGGTCAACTCGGATTCACCAAAAACCAGTGTAAGTTCTGACTCTATGAATTATAGCTCATTACAAGATGCTTTTTATGAAATACATGCAGTAGCAAAAAAATTAGAAACTGAAAACAAAAGATTAAAAAGCATGAATAGGTTATTAGAAAACAAGATCACTATTCTTGAAAAGAAAATAGTTGATGAAGAAACCAAGAATGAAAATCTGGAATTAGATAATAATTCTGATTGCATGTGTAATATTAAAGATTGCAAAAACTGTCCTGAGTTACAAAAACAAGTATCATACTTAGTAAAAACTGCAGCTAAACTAGCACAAGGAAAGACTAGTCTTGATATGATACTTAACTCTTAGAAATTAGTTATTGACCGTGGTGGCATAGGTTTTACACCGTCTATTGGAAAGAAAACCAGAGCATTTAAAAATTATTTTATATATAGTAAATCTGTTTCGTCTCCGTTTGTCAAATGTTTTTACTGTATGAAAAAAGGGCATTTTGTTAAATAATGTAAAATTAAAAAGTATGCTATTCCTAAAGGTAGAATGAAGTGGATTCCAAAAATTAATTCATTCCAAATAACCTAATTGGACCCAGTAACTATAAAGGGTACTAGAAACATGCTAAAATTGTTTTGCAGGAACAAAATCTGGGAATCCCTTGGAGTTCAAAGCGGCGAATCAGGTTCGATTTCATAAAGCTGATTGTTTTAATTGATATAAAACAATATTAATCGATTAAAATAACTTACAGAGGATATCATAAAATCTGTACGTACCATTTTAATCGATTGAAATGTCGATTTAATCGATTGAAACGTTCTCAGGTTTTGAGTTTAGCCGTTTTAATCGATTAAAATGAATTTATATCAACTAAAAATACTAAGATGTAAAATTTAATCGATTCCTTTTCATTTTAATCGATTTAAATTCTGTTATCATTTTATTAATTTCATCCTATACAAAGAACAATCGATTCCTTTATGAAATAATTGATTACTTCA